>JAQQZZ010016849.1:0-11322 GCA_030265115.1 Mopalia vespertina | reverse complement strand
TCTGGTGATCCACCTCGATGGAGCCCCACCGAAAGACTGCGACACCCAAGCACAGCGCTACTTCCAGAGGTACTTGACGGCTGTTGAGATGGAGGCCAAACACTTTCGTGGGGTCTCCCTCATTCGCCGAGACCGCGTGGAGACGTTATTCCACCTCACCATCGCCGTCCACGACCTTAAGCTCTAGGACGAGGCTCGACACGCGATCTGCGTACGTCGATCGCCGGGTCAGCACACATCCACGATGACGCTCAACCTTTATCAACGCCACTTCAGCTATGTGAAGGACAGGGGTCTCTACGCAAACCAGTGCCAGTAGTGCGGTCTTTACTTTCAACGCTCCACTGATCTCCACCGTCACGAGAAAACATGCGACGTCTCGATCAAGAAGCGGTACCCTAACGGTGTGTTTCACAACACCCCTACGATATTTGACGATCTGATGGATGAAGGCATCTCTTTACCCCACGATGCTTTGTTTTCACCGTACCGGGCCTGTTTTGACTTCGAAGCCTACCTACAACCCTTCGAGACGGACGACGCCACCACCAGTAAAACCGTATGGCTCGATCGACATATACCGATGAGCGGCAGTGTCAATACCAACGTCCTTGGCTACCAACACCCGCGATGTTTTGTCTCCGATGGTGACCCCTACGCGTTGATGGTGACATTCATCGATACCTCAACGAGATCAGCGCTACGAGTTACCAACGCATGCTGTTGAAGTTTGAAAGCGTGTTAGCCGTGTTGGACTGTTTTTAGACGTCTGCAACTACCTGGCGCCTAATTTCAGCTACGACAAATGGGTCAAAGCCTACAACTGCAAGCTGGTCAAGGGGACGTTTTGTTACACCTACATGGATAGTCTAGCACGCTTAAAGGAGACCTGTCTTCCAAACACGACACTCTCCAGCGAGGAGCACACGGCACTACAACACGTGTGGGATCAGGAAGGTATATCAGCACTCAAAGATTTCCTCGTGTGGTACAACAACCCCGACGCTTTCATGGAAGCTGCATAGAAAATGGCCACCTTCTATCGCGACCTAAGGGTAGATGTCTTGAAACAGTGCATCAGCATTCCCGGCTTGACACTACGATACGTTTTTCAAACCTGTCTGATTTTGTCTCACTGGTGGAGACTCGAGATGCGGACATGCGGACATGTACACGTGTTTGAAGACAACATCGTCGGTGGACCTTCGATCATCTTCACCCGCCACCACGAAGCCGGCGTCAACAAGATACGGGGTCGTAAGTTGTGTCAAAAGATTGCGGGATTAGATGCAAACGCGTTATACATCGCCCGCCTTCCCTCGGACATGCCCGCGGAACACTACGACTTTTATTTACCCACAAAGACCGAGGGGGCTCACACTACTCGATCCAGCAACCACATCGCTGATCAATGGTTGGATTGGCAAGCTCACATCGCCGGCGTCACCCTACGACATCAAGGCAACCATGCAGAGAAGAGGGTCGGCGATCGACGGTTACGCGTGGATGGCTTTGCCATGGTGGGTGGGCAGCCTACCGTTTTTCAGTTTAAAGGCTGGCCCACGAGTACGCGTTTACGCGCTGTTGGTACAACACCATACGGGGGGAAACATACTAGGACTTACGGGCGGAGGTGCTTGACAACGAAGCTTACATCCGAGCCTTGGGCTACGCTTACATCGATGTATGGGAGTGTGAGTTTCACACCGAACGTCAACGTGTCCCGGCCTTGACGCTGTCCGTGCCAACGACCTGTTTAGACTTATGGAGTGCGACCTAAACGTACCCGAGCACCTTAAACCCACGTTCGCCGAGTGTCTGTCCATCTTCAAAAACACCACGATCACGAAAGAGAACATCGGCCCCCACATGATGGCGTATGCCGAGGCGAATGGTATTTTATCACAAACATCTACCAGGTGATGCAGTACCGACCCAGCTAGTGCTTCAAACCATTTGCCGACCATGTGATTGAAGCCCGTCGAGAAGGCGATACCGACCCCTACAAGAAACGCATTGGTGAAACCATGAAGCTGTTACGGATCACACAGGTCCGTATTGAAGATATACCCGAAGGGTGGATGTGGATGTGGTGGTCTATGATTCTGGGGAAAAACGCCTTGAAACACGTACGACGTCTGGGGATCTTCGCCCAACACACGCTGACGTTACGCGGTGTTCATCGAGTGTGTTCTCTTCTCGTGTGTGTTTGTGTGGTTGCGGTTTAGGTCTGAAAGTCACACAGTATCTGACGGTTACGATCCACTTCAATCACGTTGTCGAATTCCGCGTAAAAAGCTCGTCTTGGGGAGCGGGGTCTGGAACTTCATCTCCAGACGGAGGTCGCTTTTCTGAATGGCGATAAACTCATCGTCGTTGTGTAAGTTGGGGGACAGGTCGAAACAGAACAAGGTGTAGCCGCCTTGGAACTCGGGGCGGAAGACGTCGTTCCTGTCGTCTCGGTAGGCTTTCCCTACACCCGTGAACAAGTTGCAGTTCGACCGCACGTTCAAGTTGTCGTTGAAGCGGGGTGTGAGGGGCTGTGCGAGACTTTGACGTCCGTTCATGTGCAGCGCCAGGTAGTTCAAGTTCATGTGTTGAAATTGAAAGGGTACCGTCGAAGGCTTTGTTGTCGACCATGCCGAGAATCAGACTTTTCGGTAGTACACCCATGAACAAATTTTGGTCGTTGACGGCTGTTTGGTCTTGGGGGACGGCGAAGTTCTTGGTGAGCACGCATCGAATCGGGTATTTGGCCGGGGCTTTTCCAAGACCTTGACATGGGCGAGCTGGAGCGGTGGGCTGATTTGTACTTTGCGAACATGCAGTTGGACGTCTTAATGCACGACTTTATGATCGGGTTCTTCTTGGTTGGTGAGTAAGCTAAAGGCGTCTTTGGCCCGGGTGAGTCGCACGCACGTTGATGTGGCTGAGGAGATACCGGTCTTGAAACCCAATGTCCGTGTGAAGACGACCGAGCATGTCGATCGACCGACTTGTGCCCGTGTGTTTGGCTTCACCTGCTCAGCTCTTAATGAGTCGAAGACTACGGTTTGTACTGCCTACCACCGAGAAACAACTAAAACCGAAGATAATTTAACAGTGGATCATTCAAGATAGCTTTAAAAATAAACAGACACGCCAGAAACAACAGTATGATCGTAATTCTTCCAAGGCATTAAAACCAATAAACAAAGGAGAAACTGTGCGACTAAAACAAGGTATATGGAAACCAGCCATAGTAGAAAATAAAGCTGAAAGCCCTAGGTCCTACATATTGAGAACAGAAGATGGATCACTCTACCGACGCAATCGTGAGCACACTCTAGAAACTGGTGAAAACTCTGTAGTCAGCCTTACGGACGAGGAGAGTTACCATCCAGAGCCAGCATTGCCTAATCTGCAATCTCCAGTATGTATGACAAACACAACAGAACCCAATCTTTCAGAAAATGTGAAACCAAGAGTTGTACTAGATCTTTGAAAAAAATAAGAAAACTGTTTTGGCAGCAAATTTGTTTATATGTTTCAGGTATAAAAGTTGTATCTATAAAAAGAAAACGTTTATATGTTTAATTTTGTTATATGTTTTATTGAAACTGTTTAACACATGTACCTGAGTAAATTATTTAAGACATTGATGAAGCAAACGTACTCGAAAGATCAATTGATGTGGAACACAAAGCAACATTTATTGATTATCAAGTACATTTTGTTTACTTTGATCAGTATAAATTATTACACATATTCATGTCCACAGAAAGGGAGATGTAGTATAATTGGGTTATAAAGTCCGTGTTGCATCTTTTGTATGTTAATGACGTCATATGTGAAAGACCGGTTCTTGGTCAGAAATAGACTGGTGGTCAATGTGAACACGTCTGTGTGTTATTTATTTGAGTATTGATAATACTTCAGCCACAGGTTCGTGTGGGCGACTTGATCCTCCTCCACCAACACCATCTCCCTTGTCGATTTTCGCTTTGACATACAACAATGTGTTGGTCAAATCCAGGTACGTGTCAGTGTCCGCGTTGGTAATGCGGAACTCCACAGGACTGCCATCGCTAATGCTAGCCACGGGGTTGTACGTTTCACACCGATTCGTCACCACACTGCTCTGAGACGGTCGCGGAGCCCACAAATCAAACTCGCTGTTCGTCCCATCACACGTCGGGGTTATACAAACGGCATGTTGTTTTAGCTGAAGATATCGGGTTGAATCCGTCGGCGTGGTCTCGTCGAAAGGCGCGTTCGACCTTTTATACCCCGCCGATCCCGAGACGTTGACCGGCTCGGTGCGCGTTGCGGTCGCTGTCCTGGTGGAAACCCCTGGCGTTTAGCTTGGGCGATGAGTTGTTGGGCGGCTTCCGTCGCAAGGCGTTTCATGGCCTGTTTGACAGGAACACCCTGGATCACATCCTGTACGGCGTTCAGACCACTGTTCAACGCCTGTCGACCGATCGCTTTGGCTCCTTACGAGGCTAGAGGTTTGATCGGTTTGAACAGACTGCTTAAGATATTCCCCAGTCCATGTCCCCGTTGGTGGAAGCCGCCTCTGACGTTTAACCCACTGCCACCGGCTTGTCGCGAGTAGTAGTTGGGGTAGGCTTGTTGTCGAGCTGCCATCCTGTTAGGTGAAATGCGCCAACCGCTTCCGTCGAAATTGTAGTATCACGATCCCCTTACCGCGGGAGAATGGAACCAATCACCCATAGTCGTCTCTTATATTGATTTCTACAGTGGTGAACTCTTTCTTCTGGACAGGGAGGTATTGAATATGTTGAAATTCACGACTCGCTTGGATTCCGTTGTTGCGATGATCGATGCTCACCGCCCGCAACAGCGGGCCGAGCGTATCGCCGACCACGCGAGGCTCTAGCACATCGCAGTACAGGTACATTGCTTGAAGTCCGGTATCGAGCTCATCAGACCGGTTTGGTACCCCTTCGCACGGTTCATGACTCGGTATTGAGACGAGGTAGTCGAACTCCATCCCCATCAACCGCTGCAGTCGCGGACTTAAACCAAACTGAACCTTCTTGTGGAACGTGATTTGAAACATCTGACGCTTTTCATCAACGGCGAACGTCAACAGCTTGTCCACGGCCTCGGCCAGCGCCTTGGCGGATGGATAGTACCCGGCAGGTAGCATGTCGGTGCATGGTTTCCATGGATCGATATTGGAACTGGATGATGTAGATGTAAACGTCATCTTTTTGGACGTTGAACCACGTGTGAAGGTACTGGACACTCACTAAGCCGCATTCCCACTCCTGGTAGCCTGGGGGAGTTGAGTCGTGTAATGGGTGACGGTATTCTTGGAGAACACCCCCATGGAACTGTTGCTGGGAAGGGTCACGTAAAACAGGCTGTTCCACGTGACTGTGATGGTCGGTCTTTTAATAGGGACTTCAACGGAGCGGCGGACGTTGCTGTCGACCCGTGGCAGGTCTCCCTGCAGGGTCACCCCGCCGTGTGGTGGCGGCTCGTCCAATGGTGGTGGCTCACCTCGGCATGCTCCCTGCGGGCGGTCTCGTTGAAGTTCTGGGTGAGGTGAATAAGCCGCCCCGCCGTGCGCGGGGGTGGGGGGGGGGCGGCCGCCTCGCCCCGCAGAGCCACCCACGGGGTGATTGGGTGTACGAGGCGGTGTGTAGACCATTGGGTTAGTTGAGGTGACTGACGGCTCTCCCACGGACACCTCTCTCACTGGGGATGACGTGCCGTTCGGGCTGGTGAGGTCCTGGAGTTAGGCGAGGGAGGTCCCACTACTATGGCGCGGCGGTGTCGCCAAGACCGACCGACTGAAAGCGGGATGCTTGGGGGTCCACCACGTTCTGTTGGGGATCCAGTCTCTCGGGATATTCATCGCTTTGAACGCCCGGACCAAGCCCTCACGGCCTCGGGTTGCGCCGTGACGTCGTTCTCGCAGTGCGTCGTTGAAGAGATCCACTACATGCGTCTCGGGTATGACACGAGCGTTGATGACCAAAGCACCCGTCTCGTTATAGCGACCGGTCGCAGGATGCGTCTTGATGCGTTGAAACAAAGCGTGCGCTTTTTTACGAAGACGGGTAGGTACACTACTCAACACCTAGGCTTCGACGAGAGGTACACCGTCTTCGATGCGTTGTACACCGTCTCGGATATCTCGATCCCCGTCTCGGGCTGATGGTGTGGGTGTCAGGGCAGACGGAGACGGGAAGGCTGATGAGGCGGTCTCATCGGTGTTGCTGGTGGTGGAGGTAGCCGTGGTGTCCATGGTGGTGTCTATAGTGGTGCTGGTGAGCCCCAGAAATGTTGAGCTAGGCTTTGTTCGCCAAGAGTCGACGTTGTGTTTTGTACGGTTGCAATAGAGCCTTCTGACGTTGTATGAGAGGGACGTTCCCCTGTAACGTGTTTTAAGCACACTCGCACAGACACGTCAAGGCACGGTTGTCACTATCACGGATCAGGGCACGGCCAACGTCAGGCGGGGTTGTGGCCAGTTCACGTAATGTTGGTAACTGTTTCTTCACGCGAGTAGACATGGTGTCCATCCATACATCCACACGGTGGGGTGTTGAAGACTGAGCTGTGTGGGGGTCTGGTGTCGGGTGTTATACCTTCCGCATGTACACGACCTGGATGTCGCCGGGTACGATGTCTGTGTGTAAACGAAGATGATCGGGCGTTTTTTTGCTTCAAGTCAATCAGTTAATACTCGTGGGGCTCCCGTGTCGCGTCCTCAAAACTCTTCCGCACAAAGACCGTATGCCCAGGGTAAATCTGTTTGGCGATGTAGTTGATTTTTTAGGTGTCCCTGGGGATTTTAAACAGCACTAAATACTACACGTTTAAGCTGATCGTGCGGTGGTCTTTCCTCTTGTGAAACAAGTTTTGGACTAGGGACACGACACTCACGTTCCGATGATGACTTCCTTTGGCAAAGAGCGCCGTCACACTCTCGTGGGCCTCGGCCATTAGATCATCGACGACCACGACCGTCTTGACGCTGAACATATTTCGATCAGGCAAGCCTTCGTCAAAGTCCACCCAGTTCATCGTTTTGTAGAGCGGCTGCCATTCCCCGTAACACCACACAATTCGTTCCGGGCGGGTTGAACCAGCCTGGGAGTGTGTAGGGCCAGAACTCGGGTAAAGAACGATTTGCCATTCCCTGTCGCCCCAGCGACGAGGGCTGTGAAAACGTGTATCTATGCTAGTGATGGTGGTGGTCGTAGTGGTGGTTAGGGTAATCGGGCCTGATCTGATCTCCTCGTCGATGGCGTGATTCCTGACCTGTTGGTACCCGTGCTGACGGTGCTGACGTGGGTGTCAGGGCTTTCATTTATGGTGACCGTGTTGCCATTGAACGGGATCGGTGGTGGTCCCTAGAGGTTGAAGTCGTTGAGGTGGGTGAAGTTCGTACGGTCGATACGATCGACCCTAACAAGCCATCAAAAAGAAGTCTGCTGCTTCTTCATAAGCTGTGGTCGCTCGTTGATTCCTTTTTTTTCGTTAAACGAGGTTGGAATACGCGTGAAACACGCGTTGACAGACTTTGTGGTCTACAGATCTACGCTTCGGTAGTTTCTTGGGGATGTAGACATCAGGGCGACTGTTCCCACTTTTCGCTTCGTGTTATGGGTTTGCTTGATACCCTAACACGCGATCAAAAAAGTCTGCTGCTTCTTCATGGGCTGTGGCCGCTCGTTGGACAAGGTTGGAATACAGATTAAACACGCGTTGACAGGCTTTGTGCTGTACAGGTCTACGCTTCGGTCGTTTTTTTGGCGCTTTTCATTGTAGACATCATCGCGACTTTACGAACTTTTCTGACTTTTCGCTTCTGTTTGTCTCGCTTCTCTCCCCGTGGTATCCCATCTGTATACATCATCGCGACTTTACGACTTCCCCGCGTTGGTTTAGCCATAGTCCTAACACGCAGTCCTATAGTCCTATTTTTTAATAGGATACTCCAATGCTATCGTTTAACGAGTCATTAAAATGACCAGTACATACACATCCACGTTAATGTCTGTCCTTTTTTTAATTTTTTAATTTATTTGAAATAACCCACAGCCACGCTATATATAACCAACCTACTGCATCAACAGATTGGTTCATTAACAGAACATAATCACGCTGCCGACTGTTTTTTTTTAAATTATTCACAATAACTGGTTTAGTGTTAAAAAATCTCCACATTTTAACAAAAAAGACTAATCTCCATAATCTAGCAAAAGGTTGTTCTTTATAATTTATAGTGACTAGGTATGGTGATCATGGAGTACGAGTTCGCCTGAATCGTGGTCTCGGAGTACACAAATCGCCCTATGCTTATAACATGGACTCATTTCGCGTCAAAACAGGATTAAACAGATCTTAAGAAGGCGACAAAAAGTCGACTGATGACCAATGGAAAGCCGTGATTCTGACTAATCAGAACATCGCTGAGCACATAAATCCACACATGTTGGAACATGTCAGACACTTTCCGTACCGGTACAGTTATCTCGGAGGTGAATGGAAGCAATAATATTACACGAAAACGTGTAATGATCGCCGGATGGTTTGTGCGCATGCGTGGAAATCAACCAAAGTACTCTGCGGATCTCTATAAAAAAAATCCCCACATCAAACAAGCCTGTTTTCGGGTAAAATCTCATTTAAACAAAACACTGTACCCTTTTTATGTATGACTTGATGCAAATAAATCAAATTTCGTCCGCTGTGAGTATTTCAGTAATGATGTAGCTCCAATGGCGTCACCATATCAACACAAGAATAGTCTTCAGACGTAAACAATAAACACGTTGACACCCCTTTGCTATTTATGTAATAAACAATTTGTACTTGATAACGTTTAACCTTTCCTTATTATGTAATAGCAAATGATAACCGAGTTGCCCACCCTATACTTCTCTCTGCGTTTCGCAAAGCATCTGCTATTTTCAGGCGAAGAATAAATCAGGGAAACTACATTTCTTTTATAGGCCTACGATTGCGTAGTGAGCATTACTACGTCTGATTCATCGGGAAACTGATGTAGACTACAATAAAAATACTGAATAATAATAAGCCCGTCGCCTGATATAATATTCACTTTTTATTTGTCACGGTAATTGGCGTTTTTCAGAATAGAATAATGTATGGTTTTGTGTTTCAGCCGTCGTTAGGCTGTAAATATATGCGTGTGTGTCGCTACTTTTGGCAATCTGCGCTTTGCTTTGTTGTTGTTGTAATTTCATTGCAGGGGACTATTTCCTAATTAACTGTCTCGACTTTGAAGTGTTCCCTTTCGGGGCTTAACTTGCACAGCATGTTTTCCCTATGGTCTTTGCATTTTTCTTGAAAGTATTGAAGACAATAGGAGCACAAACGAAGGTTGGATACAGTCCCTTGCTTTTGGGGAGAAATCGTTTCTCAGTACTTTTGATAAGTGGAACTCTTTTGTACATATGTAAACTCAATTTTATTTTACATAAGCGAAATTCTTTTTCACATATGTGAAATAGTGAAATTTTTGTGTTTTATTTTACTGGTGTAAAAAAGAATTTCACATCTGTTGAAAAGAATTTTACATATGTTGAAAAGAACATATGTAGAATCATTTTTGATTTAAAATATGTGAAATTGTTTTTCACATAAGTGAAAATCTTTTTAACATAAGTAAAAAAGAATGTTACATTTTGGAAAAAGAATTGTACATAGTTTAAATAAAAGCAAAACTAATTCGACATATGTAGAAGTGATAAAACGGCTTGCTATAAGCAGGTAGCTCATATAAACCAACATCATATTGGACCGATTTGTCCACGGTTTATCAGGTTTCTTCTGCTGATTCTGGTGTGTTTTCGTCAGCATTGTATTGTGTTCTATAACAACTTGGTATTGATGCTGCGTGCAAAACAAACCACAAAAAAACGAAGCACCAAACACAAAAGGCAAGCTACTCCACAATTCTAATCATGGAGTATTTTCAATAATTGGACACACAAGTATTCCAAGGGTTCCAAAAGAAACCCAGTTCTTTTATGGGCAATGGCTCCTGGTTTTCAATTTGTCAAATAACCGAAAATAGTTGTGTATTCCAAACACAATGTGACCCTTTAGCCCTATGCATTCTTTCCAACTGTTTTCCTAGAATGAGACATTCAGCATGCATGATGGTTGTCTATAAAAACGTTGTTGACGGTCAGGAAAAAAAATGAAATGTCTCGCTGTCTCCCTTTACGACAATGAAAACGATAGCAAGATTTTACGTTTCCGCCTTGTATTTCTGAATGTATTATTTGATTATTTCTACTCCCAAATTTTTGTAAATTGCAAACCTTTTGAATTTGATTGTTTCTCAATTGCTTGGCGCATTTTGACAATTCGGATTAGCATTGACTTGCTTCTCCAGAAAATCCTTAACATATGCGTTAACTTTTAGAATAAAATAGCAGAAAGTGTTACTCAAATTTAGCGCATTATTCACTTTGCTTTCGAATACAGAAGGTTGTGTCATCAGCATACTGAACGGTTGTTTAAATCCTGCCAGTCAAACCGACTTGATGTCCACCTATCGTTTGTTACACAGCTCTGTGTAACAGGAAGCATACAGCTACTCTGAGATTGTAATTTATGCTAGTAATGAAGTCACCGTGTTGTTAACAACATCGTCAATTTGTCATATATTTGCTACATTAACTTTGTATTTCCCCAATCTGTCCTTGAGTTACTACTTTTCTATTCAGTTTCTGTCTCCAGGTACTTTAGAATATGTATTTGTTAATATATTGAGCCTCTGATTCTATAGCTCTAAATAAACCATTCTCTTCATTACATGGTCGCGCCAATTATGTTAGTCGAATCCAAATCGATTTATGAGGCCTGGCCTGTTTAAGGTGTTGCTGGACCCCTTGGGCTCAAAATGAACTACATATTTTTTATCTCTTGGATTAAAAGTTAAGTATTCAAACTATATGGTGGTGAAAATTCTAATTACAAAAAGTTAAATTGGAGCCTATAATTTAGTTTCCCCATGATCATATATTCAAGACGCAAAACTTAAATTGCCTATTTCTGCCACTTCAGTTCTAAGCGGACTACATTTTCCAAGGCGTATTTCTAGAAAACTATTCATGTTAGAAACTTCAAATTTGTACCACTGTCAAGAGCACAATGCGATCTAGTAAACAGTGCCTCACTTTTTAGCAGTTCGTCCTTGCTTTTTTAAAAATGTTTTCTGAAAGTTGTATTTTACATTTTTATAAGACTTTCCAAAGTGGGATAAACAAAAAATCTACTGGGATCGTTCTAATCAAAATTTAAAAAACTGAGGCACCGTTTACT
>JAQQZZ010016827.1:0-11322 GCA_030265115.1 Mopalia vespertina | reverse complement strand
AATGAATGGGCCAACCCATGCAAAGCAAATGTATGTTTGTCCTTGCTGATTATCCAACTCTGGCTGATAAGCGACCGGGACTTGATATTATGTATTGATATCCAGTAGTGTAAGAGACTAAATGGGTCCAGTCTTGTTAACATCCATCTCCCCTGTGTTTGATTTTCGCAATAATCAGCCGTGAACAGATGGACGTTAATGTATCTTTGGAGAAAGAAACATAGGCCGCAGTTTCAAAAGTATACAAATAGTGATGATTAAATATCACTTACAGAAGGAACAAGAAAATAGTTTACTGCTGCGCCTTAGGTTTTACCGTTGTTCGCTCTTTGACACCTGGTTTGCATGCATGGGGAGATATATCCAATCAATGGCGAAGAAGAGCTCAAGAACAGCTGGATAGGGTTTGTTTATACTTAATTTTAACTTTCTCTGTCAAGACGGTAGATATATAAAGAGTATTCATTAAATGTTGACATCGAAAATTGCTTTCTGGATGTCACCAATGCTGTCAACTTGCAGCAAATCATTACGTGATGACTACAATATGAATATGTAGGCCTACATAACCGAGATTTTAACTTTCTATCTATTCATATTGATCCATTCTACTTACTCTTCTCACGATCATAGCTGCAGAAAAAAACGTGTTACTAGCAGATTTTCCGTTTAGTTCTCCAACAGTTACATATAGAATATAAAGCTGTGTTATGATTGTTACTTACTGTTGAATCACCAAGCTCAGTCTTCACCATTGTGGCTGTCTATTTTGAACGATTATTTATCGCTGGTGAACATGCTTGATTAGGAACCTCCAACAAGCGGAGATGGGCCCACTTTACTTAGAATAAATCATTACATGTTTCCTGGTTCTCATTTGCACGTGACCAGCGTCTCTTGGCGTCTCGTCAACCACTCAGAGTTCCCTACTGCAGAATAAATGATTAGATGTTTCCTGGTTTTCATTTGCACATGACAAGAGTTCCAGATAAATACTGAACTCGTATGGACCAGGGACA
Source organism: Mopalia vespertina (assembly GCA_030265115.1). Lineage (NCBI taxonomy): Eukaryota > Metazoa > Mollusca > Polyplacophora > Chitonida > Mopaliidae > Mopalia > Mopalia vespertina. The sequence continues at coordinate 10,303 of JAQQZZ010016827.1, read as the reverse complement.
TTTCCGGGGAGTATTTTGAAGCAGACGATTCTACTGGGATTGCTTATCCATCAATTTGACATGATTCTATAGAACATTTCACTTGTCATGCTACAAACCAATGAATTGCTGTCATGGTATTTAAAGAGTTTTATGTAGAAGGTTAATTGCGACAATAAATATGGACAAATTGGACGCGCGACGACGGTGTCTATTCCTCAAGCGTATACAGTTGTAAGTGTTTAAACGTGTTGAGAAACTGTTACGTTTTACACAAGTAGTACATCAACGTTTCTATGACGCTTTCATCTAAATGTGTATCAATTTCATCAAAGATATATTTTTTAAAAAGTTAAAATGATACAACAAAGCTAACTTTGAAAACGATTCAAATCGAAATATATCTTTTAGAGAGTTTTTTTTTTATAGCTAGTATGCCTATTTCAGTTAATTATACCGACAACCGTGAGTTCTAGATTTGATCTGCTGTTGTGTGTTAGTGTATTACTTGGCCATTCTAAAATATAATCAATTATACTTCCTACGTCAAGACATTGACTCTAAGATACACCCGGGCCATATTGTTTTGAACTTCTTTTATTTGCTGGTGTATGGCATACGTCGCACCAAATATTGGCGAAAATTAATGCGCGATGGCCTGGCATAGCGTACGAGAGTTATCTTAGTGTCGTCTATTATAGAAAGTCTCGCGAGAATACGATTGTTACTTGGCGTCTCATCAACCATTCCAAACCCATTCATGGTATACACGCAAAGAGTTCCTTGCTGCAACATAATGATGAAATCAAACAAACAGACATCGGTACTTTAAAACAGGGGTTCTCAGTCGTTTTGACTTGTATATATACTGAGCCTGGCAAATCCCTGATAACATCAATAAATCTTAATCCCTTTATGTCTGAAATTACTGAATATCGATCCGTTTTTTGTGAATAGAACCGCCATTTAACACAAGACTCAGTAGTCTCGTGTAGTAAAGCACCATCACAACTCTGAAGAAACCTGAGGAATCCTGTAATCGTCATTAACGAACTTTTGGAGTCATCATTCGCTATTGCTCAGTCTCATCATTCGCGAATTCGCCTATTCGTCGAGAGACATTATACAACGAAATTCACATCAGAGGTAAAAAAAATTAAGCCCGTTTTTCTGAACGATTCCCTTTTTACTTGAATTTGACCCCGTGACTGCGACATTGCGAAAATTTATGTTTAATCGTGAAAGAATTCTTAACAAAAGGAATGTATGTTATCTGATCTCAAAGCTCAGTATGTTTCGCCATGTACAGGGAGAACCACTCTAGCTGTCAGCCAGACAAATTGGACAATCTTTGTAATTACTCTATTGAGGAGGGTGAAAAGGACTTTCACTTAAACCGTCCAATCAGACACGAGTGGGGTTGCGGACGAAAACCTAGGCTCCTTGGCGATCGACTCAAGAGGGCCAATACCTAAAACACGGGTGATTAAATTGATAAATGAAACAGTCAAAAGCAAAATGGTTCGTCTGAATTAGAATATTTAGCCCTTATAAAAGAATTGATTGATTTGATTTGATTGAATTCCGTGCTGACGTTATATTATCATGTGTTGTCTTTGTTTGTTGAAAATGTGTTAGTCTGGTTTTATGCATTTTACCCTTGCCTTGAGTAGATGATTCTATGGATGATAACCTACAGTTATTAGTTTGGATGATGAATGAGTTACCACTTTTATTTGGCGGCACTACGTACGTACCTGGACCATCAAAAAAGAGGGTTTTGCCAACAGGATTTAATCGATTGTCGAACTAAAAAAAAAAAATCAATCAATCATTCTAAAACGCTGTCACTGAAAAACGTTTATAAATCAGTTCCTGGAAATTCTTTTTACGTCTTAATAATCTGTAATTGGCTGGTTAATGACTTCCATATGCCAGGTATTAATGTTCAGTGATGTCAACTTGACCAAGTGTCGATACATTCCCAATGCAATATTTAAAATCGGTTTAAATACGCGTTTTGAGAGGCATTTAAAATCTGAGGTGAAATCACCCAAAATGTCACAGCATAAATGTAAAATAGTTCAAATGCAAACTAGTCTATAAAACCAGCAGGCACGGTTTCTCTCAACAAGTGGTTGTAACTTATAAATCATTACTGCGTGTTCCTTTCTAAAAAATGGCAGTACTTTTGTATTGTACCGAATGAACTGGCGGATACAGGATTTTGAAAAGGGGAGAGGAGGGAGGGAGAGGGGCTCGACTATCACAGGTCAATTATTGGCGAGACTCCAGGAGCCGCTTATTTCCCGGAAGCTCGAAAAATGAGGAGGCCCGTAGAGACAATCTTTTTGTGGTAGCCATTTAAAATTTAAAACATCCAAACCTACAAAAATAGGGGAGGGCTGAGAATGAAGAAAGGCAGAGCAGCAATCTAGGCTGATTTTGAAAACATATTCTGAGCGAGGACGTTGACAAGATCGATAGTTTATGATCCGTTATTAAAAATAATAATCGTTGTCCAGATAAGCAACCTGTCAGTTTTATGACGCGAAAGTGTCTGCTCAAGTTACGAAACTGGCGAAACTGTCAAAACCAAAATCATTTTAATATGTACTACTTTACGAGTTTTGGATTTGCCAATATATGTCGATGATTGTTTCAAGTTGTTGTCTTTTTTTAAATCGCGTTTACAGTGTTGCGATACAATTGCAGTCCGTCGCAAATCCCTATGCCAACGCCACAATGAAGAGTTTTAAATATTGCTTTGCTTGGCTTTTTTTTTAGGTAATGGGATATGTTGATTTCCAGTCACATACAGAACAACTATTGCACACCTTACTAGTAAATGGTTTCCATTCCATTCAACCTTCTTGCTCTCTTTGTTGAGTCAAAAAGTCCCCCTGCGCCCCCTCGTCATGTCCAACTCCAAAGCGCAACTATTGCTACTATTGAACGGCACCAAAAGTTGACACAATGGAAGATAGCACGCACTGTCAGTATAACATATTTATCATATACCTCCAACCTTTCACAAAAGTTTGGCGAGCAGTTCTTGTGTTGGATAAATGTCATGTCGACCTGTCCAATCCGACAGTCAGTAGTCTTCGGCGTGGAAAATAAATCCGTTTGGTTATCCGCTTTTTGCACACTGCACAAAGCTATCAAATAACACATTTTTTAAAAGTGATAGTTTCTGAAATGAACACGTTATATTTTAGCAGTCATATAATTATAAAGAGGATTTGAACTGAACGAAATGGCATACCCGATTAAATATAATAAATCAAAATGTTTGCTCTGTCATAGTCGTCTCAGTATGTTGACACCATGCTGAATGTAATATGGTTTTGTCATACATATTTAATGTGGAGAAAAAAACGAAAAAAAAATTGTTTTATGTAAAAATTCAACTTGCACGACATATGAAATAACATAATTATTATGATCATTACCTTCTCTCGAAATGTATGCAGGTTACCCATAACAACTCGAGATTAACATCTATATAGAAACTGGTCTCTGGGAGTTTATCTTAAACATGAGATTATTCATCCATTTCAATTAATGGACATTCTGTGTCAGTGTGATTACGTTTTAGAAATATATGAATAAACATGGGGATGACCAATCACGTCCTCAATTAACCAACTTTGAATTTAATGAGTAAATTAAAGTTTAGCACAAACAAACAATACACACGCCAACATACTTCTTACGTGATCTTTTGACACGTTGTCATTCGGAGTCTCCGCGTTGAATAAGTACCTCAACAAATGTTTGATCTCTGAAAGTTTTTACGTCAGGAGGATTGTTATAAACAACTTATCCCATGTCACTCAGACTTTCCTGGCTGGTTCTATATCAAAAGATTCAGTTCAAGTCGTGGATGATTTTCATGGTCACTATCATCGGAATTGTAACATCTCGTTTGCTTGTTTGTCATAAAAAATCAACGGATAGCAACAGTTTGACAAAAGCTAAGCGGTAAAATGAGCTGTAATATATACACACATACTTGTCTTTACTAGGCTTTAGTGAAATAAAAAAAATAAAATCAGCAATAAAAATCTGTAAATACTATTTGTAGTCCTTCTACCCATGAATTTATGGCTGTTAAGTTAGGATGCTAAGGTGGCGCATAATAGTAAGATTTTAAACTATTTCTAGAACGAGACTACTTCGATAGCTTAGGAAGCTTGTTTGAACTGTATCACAACTGTATCTCTATAGAGAGATCATGCGACATAGCGCTGCATATTTGTATTCGACGCTATATCGAACAACTGTCCGTGTATTTGTTTTAATAGTTCTTTTCAAATACCTTCAGACTCCAACATTTGATTAAAACCGTCGCCGTCTTACCTCCATGCCTTGCGTACAGCCGTCTGCGTTGAAAAGCTAAATGGTACTTGATCGTTACAAAATGAGACTCAAAGAAATATTACAACGACTGGATTTGGATATTATTTGAACTGTTAACACAAAGCCTTCTCTTGATCATGTTTATAAGTTGATTTCGAGCACTGTTTTCTTTCATTATTCCAGAATGACAAAACTAGCTCCCGGTTAGCTAGGCATCTTATACAGGAATATCAAAAGCTCGTATACTTGACCCCTGCCACAAAGACTCAGTATAGCGTACAGGAGATATCTCAAGAATCTATACAGACCAAAATTCCGTCAGCATCAGACAACTTGTTACCCTCATTCTCATCAACTGACATATCCATCGTTTGATTTCTAATTCTTTGAATTACTTTGAATTCGCACGGTGGTGAATTGCACATTTTGTTTAATTTCAACTTACTCATTGTAATTGCACGAATAGTGAAGTACCTCATGCTATATATTCTGTAAGCCAGCACATGTAACCAAGAACAGATTGAATAATAAATAGTTCTGTTGTGTAAAACATATAATTTATTATTAATTACCTTCATTCTTATAAAATACTAGCGTATATCCATGGAAGGGTTTTTTTTTTTTGGCAAAGTAATGTCAGTAGTTCAATCTGCTCTATTACAGTCGTCCAAACAAACTAAGTATAGAACATATACGACAGTATCGTATACAAATATCTTTAAAATAATGTCAATGTGAATCAATCAAACATAAAGTGTTGTGCAAATATTTGGTCTGAACAAATTATATATTTTAGGGTGTATAAAAATAGTAACACGTCAAGTAATGTCACAGCGAATCGAACACGCGATAGTATTTAAGCTATCCCATATTACCACACTCTATCAAATGCTGAGTTACGTGCCGTGAAGAACGTTTGTAGGAGGAGAGCTGTGTACTTTGCTTAAAGCTTGTTGCTGTTCTATTTAACTATGTAGATCAATAGCAGATAAATGAAACATTATTCTCCGGACAAGGTCGCATTTTCAATTAAAAAAATATAAGTATAAATAGGCCAACATTTGAAAAAATAAAATAAAGGTTAATGGTATTATACAAATCTGTCAGGTAAAGAAGCCCTGAGCCTGACAACAGTTTACTTAAAATATAATAGCAAGTGATTGCATATTGAATTAAGTAGAGACGTACTTACTACTCTTAAATAATGTATGATTTTAAAACGATTAGTGTAATAAATAATCAGACTTCACTAAACAACCAATATTATCTTTATTAACACAAGTTAAAGGTGCTTTGTTATTGGCCACACATTTGGGAAGTCATATCTTTCAAAAGACATATATTTTGTGCGGGGATGTAGTGGTTAACTTTCTTAGGAAACTTAAACTCATGTAATACACAAATAGTGTAATTCCAAAAAACGAGAACTTCATTTCATCAATGAAGTTATCGTTTTTCGGAATTACACTACTTGTGTATTATGTTAGGCTCTTCATTGGAACCAATGATTAAACGCACGACACACCGACTCAGGCAAACATTTGTACTTGATATCTGCTTAAATTACAAACCAACAGTCAACCTGTACCAGTATATGAGCTTATATTTTGACATTTCAAATCCGTTGCTGGTTAGGAAAAGGGGTGTATTTGTACACAAATTGTTATTGTGTTGCTTCCTCCAAAGGCATATAGGAGCTAGATAATTCCAATAACAATAAACACTTTTCGTATGGATTTCAACTCTTAGACATGTTAACTGATAGCGTTTCGATGTTCTAACATGGTTTTCACACCAAATGACATCGAGTAAGAAATTAACAATATATACTCTAATGAAGAACAAAACAAATAAAGACTAAGAAGCTAAACGGTGGAAATGAAGACAAATAAGGTGGTTTATATATGAGGACAGGTATATAGTCCTTATAGTGGGTTCAGAAACGTGATATATTTGTCGGCATTCTACTCAATAATCTAACTTATTGTGTTGAGACTGACGTAATTAAACGTTTGTTTTCTGTATATATCTTTCTAAAATATAATCACATAAGCACAGGGATACATGATGACTTAGGGGATTTTCGGTTGACAAACGAAGAAGACTTCCAGAGAATAGACTCCATGTGGGGCATGCATTATATGAATCAGAAAATCACGTCAACCATCTGTGACTGTTACTCCATATTGACAGGAGAGGGCGTTCATCGATGTAGAATCACGTGGCATCAATACACATGCCACAGTCTATCTTAGGCAGACAATCTCAAATAGCGTTAATACACCACTATCTATCTTGGGCAGAATCTATCTCAAATAGCGTTAATACAATCGACATCGTTAATCTTCATCAACATATTTTTGTAGCCATTGTCTCCATTTTGAAATTATACGTTATTTTAAAAACAAATACCTCACAAGGATAAGAAAAACTGATATGAACTGGTGTAACCTGGTGATATGTATTAATAAATATGCCGAATGTAGTTTTTGAGATATCCGAATAGATTTTGTTTGATGTTTGATTGGAGTTTAACGCCATACTTAAGTGTTTTTTAACTCACATGACGAAGTGCCAGCCAATGGCTGAAGGAAACCACCAGCAAACAAAGACAAGACAAGGGGAATACAGGGCATTATACAAAAACAACAAAAACAGGGCAACAGGAAACTCCCTCCCAACCCTCCGCTCGGAATACCAAGTAGCTTAATTTTGAGTTCTGACGTTCGCTGTTTACCACTGGTTCGTAAGGCTCTCAATTAATATACAAAATGAAGCCGGAACAAAACTAAGTCATATTTAAGGAATACAAAAATGTTGAAGTCTATTATACACCGACAGACTATGAAACCCAACGCAAAGCATCGATGAAACCCTAGTAAGCTGTCACTGATGATCCGATGGTTTTGTGGAGAGCGGATCGATAATTCGCAGAAGGTCGTCGAACCACATTTTTCCAGCACAATATTTCAGGCGAGATAGCACATCAAATTTTGTCAACAACCTTGACTCTTACCGTTCAAATATTGAACGATGGAAACATGATATAATACCATTAGACTCTTCAGACACCTCAAATACATTATATGTTCTAATTATATAACCGAATATTGTAACCTCAGTGCAGAGCATCTAATCGAGTTATAAACAGTCTTAAATAAATGGCCTTAAGATCAATGTCAATGTTCCAGACTGAGAATGAATTAGGCCTTCACCCTTATCTGTTTTTTCAAAGAAACAAACGGAACTGGCGAGTTAACATCTTTAAAAATAGACACTTTTTGTGATCTTATACATCGCATTTCCTATTAAGCGTAACCTTTTGCTCGATAACAAACAAATTTAGTTTCATATTTTGTCTGTAATTGATACAAAGTGTACGTTTTTAACCATTACCTTTGTTGAACCGTGTTTACCGGTAACTTCCCACTACCACCAATACACCCACTTAATCACAAAATATTTCTTATTGATAAAAACTTCACGGTTAATCGAGATCAATTAAATTCAATTCGTTTACCAGGAGCTAAATGCCCCTAAAAAGTTAGCAACTTTAACTCATAAAAGCATAAAGTAGAAAGCATTTGCTGAGTAATATATTAAACTTTCATATATCCGATACAAAAAAACCCCACCTGTCATTGGTGCTGATTGGTTGATTGGTAGGTTGGACTGATTTTGAACGCCATGCGTAAGGTAGTCCGCTTATATGACGGCGTGGTGGCCCAACAATACTCGCGCAAACACGAAGATTCATTTTAATTCGATATAAGTGCATACATGACAATATATATATGATATTTTTTATTAATATAATAACATGTTTTTTAAATTTATTTCTGTATTCTGAAGACTACAGCTGATAACCACGTGTGCAGTATACAACATAGTAATTTAATAAGTTGCCTACATAAACGTTATTATAAACAAATAATAGCGTGTAATTAGTTTCATTGAGAGCCAACGCACATCTGGGATTGATCCCGCAACATGGACACCACACTCAAATACTGTATATTTAACCTGAGGCTGAGCCACAGTTTATAGATCTTAGATTCAGACAAAGCTCCAACAAAAGCTAGTTTGTGTTGTTGACTGCTGAGGCTGGCCTTTTTCCTTTCGTCATATCGGCATTTGTTTTAGTCAAATGGAGCTAAACGCCCCAGAGAAAACGGCTAGACAAAAACTGGCCAGAATTAAGTTAGGATGTTCACTATCTTCCCGGCGAGAGTATATACACTTCTAATCCAACTACAATGCAGCCACGAAATGCCGGCATGAGGACTGACGAGCTGAGCCGTTTGTGAAAAGCGAATCGATTATTCTTAGACGATCTCCGAAAGCTTTGTATTAACTTGTGTATATACTATTACGCAATCCTTAGAGGGTAAGGGGCTCGATGTATCAAGATGCGTATTAATATCAGCTGATTTAACCAGACGATCGCTCTCGACGGAAATTGCTTAGCAGTTCCCTTCGTCTCCCATATTGCTTGAAAGCAACACATGACATCTATACCCTCGATAATCACAATTGGCGGTTTTTAATCGCACTAGTTTTTGTCTCTTTGGTTGAATGCTCCTTATATATATACATACACAATAGTTTATCAGCTCAAAAAGTCACTAGCAATTTATTAGATGGAGACATATAAAATATAATTTCAGCTAGAAGAGTTTGGGGATTCTCCTTTAAACCAAATATATACTATTTTCAACCTATATTGACATTAACCCATTGCAAGTGATAACTATTCACAGTGGATTATTAATTTCCTAGCGGGTGAAACATCAATTCCCACCAAAATTACAATTATTTGACAATTAAATAAACGAAATGAAATCAATCGAAGCGTTTAATATCAACACATATAAGCACGTTTCCGATAACTTCTTCAAAATCCTTTAAATTTGCGTGCGTCACTGGTGCGCTGCCCTTTAGAAATATTTCATCTAGTAAAAGCATAGCTGAAAACCATACTCTAAACTGCTCACTGAATTATGCCCTGGTCGATCGCATGACTTATGACGAGCGAGCTAGATTTATCTGAATTTTTTTTACCCCTACAAATGGTTTCATAATGGCTTATTCACCGATAACTTGCTAGATACCAAGTGTCAGTTTGCAATATTAAATCCATTTGTCCCAGCCACTATCACTTACTGCCTTTTATTTTTGCTATTTAATTCCTGGGGGATAGGCTCGTGTACCCAACGTATATCAATAGGGTTTACAATTGGACCCCTATTGAAAGAACGCATTTAATAGTTTTCGCCTGAAACAATCGTGGGGAATATTTTAACCCTGAATGTAGTAATGTTTATAATAAACAAGACCAAACTTGCCTTAAAGGGCAGAAATAATCGATAGAGCTCGTTATTTGCGACATTAGCCGGCACGAAAAACATAGGTAGAGCTAGTTAATTGCGACATTAGCCGGCACGAAAAACATCGGTATAGATCGTTAATTGCGATATTAGCCGGCACGCAAACATAGGTAGAGCTAGGAAGTGCAACATTAGCCGGCACACAAAATATCGGTATAGATCGTTAATTGCGACATTAGCCGGCACGAAAAACATAGGTAGAGCTAGTTAATTGCGACATTAGCCGGCACGAAAAACATGGATAGAGCTCGTTAATTGCGACATTAGCCGGCACGAAACACATCGATAGAGCTCATTAATTGCGACATTAGCCGGCAATAAAAACATCGGTAGAGCTAGTTAATTGCGACATTGGCCGGCACGAAAAATATCGGTAGAGCTAGTTAATTGCGACATTACCAGGCACGAAAAATATCGGTAGAGCTAGTTAATTGCGAAATTAGCAGGCACGAAAAACATCGGTAGAGCTAGTTAATTGCGACATTACCAGGCACGAAAAACATCGGTAGAGCTAGTTAATTGCGACATTGGCCGGCACGAAAAATATCGGTAGAGCTAGTTAATTGCGACAT
>JAQQZZ010016816.1:0-11324 GCA_030265115.1 Mopalia vespertina | reverse complement strand
GACTCGATCCCGTGAACGGTACATCGAAGTAGGCTCCGAAAGCGCACTGGCTAACCACTAAGCCACGGCCGCGGGCCGGCTCACAAAACGAAGTACCCCAGCATGGCACAAAACACCAAAAAATCAATCAACCCAGATAAAAGATTGTAAAGATTGTGTTGACTTACTAGGAAAAATTTCTGGATAGACGAGCCTATTTGGACATAAGGTGTAACAGTTCATATTGGCAGCCTCAATCCTATGAAGACAAGAACAAGATGTATTAGTAATAAATAAAAATTACATAAACATAGCAGTCAACAGATTGTTGAGCAGTGAGAAATATTTGTGAGAGAACAAAAGCGTGTTTGTTTATTTATGGTTGTTTCTACTCATTCCCTACACATCCTCTTTCTACAGGTGTGTCTCATTGCCTTAATCCATTCATAGGGGTTTAACTCCATTCTACACGCTATTTCAATCATATGAAGACATTCCAACCCAATGTGTGAAGAAAAACACTCAAGATGCCACTTGTAACAAACACACAAGATAACAGATGTCTAAATTTTGGTCCCTTCGTTTAACAGAGGTTTAAAACTGTATGCATGATTATTTCACTCATACCATGACAAAAACCACAGATGACATCACTAGCAAAACGTTTTACATGCGGACTTAGATGCAAGTAACTGCCTGTCCGATGTCACCTGTGTCCAAATTAATCGCATCTGAAGTCCTGAGTGGGATCATTCAAATGCAGCTCCACCAGCCCAGTGGCCCGTTTTGGCACCCTGAAGCCTACCAACCAAACAGGCAGTGCCCAAATGTCTGCACCTATCGTTTATTTATTGAAATCACTGATGGTTAAAGGAAACACAAACTGAATAGGAGTTGTAAACAAGAATTTGAACTTACATAGCTACACCAAAGAATTCATGAAGAGCAGTGGATACAGCCACATCAGCTTTGCGTAACACAGAATAATAGTCTGCTTTTGATTTTTGGTAGCCCCAGGAAGATATATGAGATTTCAATCTTTCAGCCGCTGATTTGAAAATTTCTGGTTATAACAGAAAACAATTATCTGAAAACCTGCTGCTTCAATCATATAAACAGATATATGAAGCCTCTGTGATATACGTTGTATACTGTTTGCAGCAGTTGTATAGCAGACCTGCCTACCCTTTATGTGTGTATTTTGATGGCCTTTTGGTGTATTTAACATAAATAATGTGTACAAAATACTCCAGAGTACACCGGGTAGGCATATATTTTAGCATGTTTTAATAAAGTTGGCTGACTTGGCTCGCATAGAAATCTAAAAATTGGCTGATTGAGCCTTGTTGTAATGGTAAATAAAACCTGGTCTCTTTTCTGAGTTTAAGGCAAGCCAACGTGATTAGAACATGCAAAAATACATGTATAACACATATCCCAGAGGCTGTATATGTAGATAAACAATATTATGGACCAACAACCCTACATGTACCAATATATATATACGCTGATGGATTAACAAAATATGTCTGTGGTTTCTGGACATATTATGTATCAGAAAAACTTTAAATTTTTTTGTTCTTTTCCCAACAAGCAGAAATGAAAGTACATTTATTAAAAAAGTAAGAATTTTTTTATTGCAAGTCAGAATAGCAAAAATGTTATTGCATATGTAGGTATTTTATCTTCCCGAAGCAAGGTGGACCAAAAGTTTTCCCTACAAGGGAGTTTCTAGAAATTCCTATCCCAAATGCATTAGATCACAATCAGGGTTCTATACCCCTGTTGGCTTGATTTTAACACAGATATTATGTAAATAATTATACATGGACATAATGTCACATAAATTGAGAGTATCCATATATTTTCCGAAACCAAATTGACTAGAAACACCTCTGTCCTATCAAGTCTCTCTTCCTTGTCTGGTCTTATTGGCCAACATTGTTACCCTTGCCTTGGGAAGATGAGGTATTTTTGGATACAGATTCTAAATCATATCCCAAATTTGTTTTCATAAGAATAAGGTAACATACATAACTGCAGTTCAATGAAGCTGGGCCAACCAGTTACACTTGTGTTATCTACAGCCGGAAGTGTAAATCACTCGCTACTAAAATGGAGGCAATTTTGTTGTGATTCCTTAAAAAAAGTGGTCTGGGAAGAGAATGGTCACACATTTAACTCCAATTGATTCCAAATTTATCAGAGAAAAAAGTAATGAGATAGTAGCAATTTAATGTGAAAGCCATTAGTTGGAGATAAAGAACAAACACATGTGCACCTATCTTACCATAACACTCCGTCAATTTAAACTTCTCTGAGTAATGAAAAAGTACAATAGTAGTGTTTAATATGATGTTTTGCTTTCGGTTTATACTTCCATTCTTAATTGACCTCTTTAAACGTTCATGTGAAGGAAGAATCCCTTAGGGAAGTATGATGTCAGCTCACCCCAGTCACGATTACCCGGGGAAGGCGCACGAATGCAACATAAGTAATGAAAAATTAGTCCCTTGATAATAACATCAGTTGCATACTGTACACTGCAATAATGTCAACTTCTACAGCCCACCATAGGAAAGTTTTGGACAGTTCAAAAAATTTCTATGATCAACACGATTGCCACAACTGACCTCAAGACAAGATCTGATAGGATCACCCCGATTAAGACGACGATTTCAATCGTGCTGCCAATCCTGATAATGAAAACCTAGCATATCCGTCAAAAACTTTCCTACGATAAACATGATGATTGCCACGACTGACCTCAAGATCTGATATGATCACATAATTACTCCACGATTAAGACGACGATTTCAATCGTGCCACCAATCGTGATAGTGGGAACATGGCATTAGAGTCAATGTATTGACAATAGACAGAATGATTTCAACTCTATTTTAGAAAGAAGCTGACCTGGAATTTGTTGGTAAGATTCACCGATCACAGACACAGTAAACTGCACTCCTTCTGACTGTAGCTGGAAGAGAACTGTGAAGAATGACTCCGGGTCCTTATCATGTTCCCTGTAAAGAGATAAAATCAGACAACCGCCCCAATAAATAGGTACACTAATACTCTATATCGAAAAGAACTCAAATAGGCAGACCTGCATACACTGAATGAATGACATGTGTAAAAAATTATTTCTGTGAGAACATGTATATTCTGATCGATATGAGTGTTAATGAGTAAATGTCTTTTTGGGTATTAACTGATCTTCAAGAGTATTTTCTGATCACTATACATGTACATGTATGTTCTAATTTTAAACATTTTGAGTATTTTCTGTTGTCTTTCCGGATATATTTGGCTTCATGGATTCAGATATGAGTGATGTAATATCTACGGTTTGTGTAGTATATCTATTTCACAGGCTTGGTGTATCTGTGAATTGAGCATAAATAATGTGTAAAATATTCTCTAAAAACAATATACAGGCAGGTACAGTATGAATAGGTTACATTGTATAAAGTGATTTGATCAAAGAAAGCAATTAGTGAAGCATCATAGCAAGTACAAGTATGTTGTTTGTCTACATGTACATGTATATTTTCATGTAAGTCTGTTATCTTCAAGTAAAGCCAAAAGCCTGGTTCTGTCATATATATATTGAATAAATGAAGTCTGTTTGTTTGTTTGATTGGGGTTTAATGTTGTACTTAAGGGTAGTTCACTTATATGATGACGTGCCAGCCCAATGGGTGAAGGAAACCACCCTCGACACCACTTGCAACAAACAATGACAAGACGGGACAATAACAGAATAAATGAAGAGAAATATTTGCCTGCTTGTACAATTAATATATACATACATGTACATCAATCCTGTAAATGCTTAACAAATATCACCTAGCAATTTGACTGTTCCAATACTGAGAGAATACAAGTGTCACTTACCATCTATGGGGCCAGACAATGTGCAACGGTTCCCTGACCCCATCTGGATGATTGCTGTCTTCTTTAAGAGTTTCAGTTTGGCAGACACAAACAGTGGATTTCTTATAATCACTTGATAAACCTTGAGATTCCGTTGATGTTGTTTCCATTACAGAGTTGTCCTCCTTTTCTTCATAGTACATATTCATACCTGATTTGTTGTTTGCCTTAAGAGTCATGCTTTCATCCACCAATGAAATGTCAGATGACAAAAGCTCAGAGTTGACAACAGACTCTGCTTCATTGGTCAAATAGTCAACATTCTCTTCTGCATGGCTGACAATACAGGGAGACAAATCAATTGGGAAATATAATACTAAGCACTTGGGCAGAATTTTCTCCACTAAGCCCTTAGGTCTGTGGTCTGGTATTAACTTTAAAAAGCTGTTGATCGAGGAGACAAAGGAGTTTAGATTGAACTCAGAATTGAAGATCACTATGTCTGCTACAAGGCTAGTTGAAATATGAAAAGACAAAAGAAAAACATTGGTTGTTGACATGAATGCCTGAAAGCGCCATATACTTTTCTGAAGCATTTCTTACGTCTAAAAATGTAAAAAGGAATAAGAGAGCTATAAAAAAAATACAAAAAACAGCTTATTTTTCTCAAATTATAGAGAATTAACATAATACACAAGTATTTTTTTCCGAAAAATGATAACTTCATTTAGACCCAATATTCCAGCATTTATTATGCCATCATCAGGGCTATAATCCCCTGATACTCACTGGCATAATAAATGATGAAATATTGAGTCAAAATCAAGTTATGGTTTTGCAGAACTACACTACACTGGATATCTAACTTTACAAGTGTAACAAATAAGGAAGGCAAAGCAAGGAAATATGTTGACCCATTTAAATAAACAGGAAGATTGATTGGTGTTAAATGATGTGATTGAGAGAATTTTACTATCATACATGTAACAAAAGCCATGCAACAGTGAGGGGCCACACCAACACACCTTTAAAATGTGCCATACTGTTTTCTGTTGGAAATTAATAAATGACTAAGCTTGGACCATAACCTTACTGTTCATGGCCGGAGGTTAGAGTGTGATTTAAACAAAAATAGGATATAATAGAATACTGACCATGAAGTAATCTGATTGTATCCAAACTGAAAATCCCTTTCTTGTTGTTTACGAACTGGATAAATCAACTGATTCTCATGGAAATAAATAACCTTCTTTAAACATGCCAAGTCAGGTCTAAGGGCAACTAACTCTGTCAGGTTTAGCACTGAGCTACAAAACAGTGTTCTGAAAGAACATGTAAGCAAAACAAATTTGTATAAAGCACATTATAAATGGAGTGGAGATAGAGTACTATACATACTATGATGATACTAGTCAAGGTGAACCAGGCATTAATACAAGTCGTCTGGAGGGTCAAATAAAGGCCACTCAAAATTTAATACAAAAATAAATTTTCAACAGAAAAATATTCAATGTTTTATAGAATTTCAATCAGTTTTATTTGTTTGTTTGATTGGGGTTTTACATCGTACTCAAGGGTATTTCACTTATATGACGACGTGCCAGCCCAATGAATGAAGGAAACCACCCTCGACACACTAGCAACAAACAAAGACAAGACAGGACAAATACAGGACAAAACAAGGACGCAAAACAGACACCACAAACAGATCGGCTTCCTGTTCCCCTTTAGCTCTGAGAGCACCAGGGCAACATTAAGCTCCCTCCAACCACCCGCTCTTTTATTTAGTCACCATTGTGCCTGAAATTGTTTAGGAGTATTCCTGAAGCAATGATGCTGCTTTCAAAAGGGTAGTTCTTAATTTATATGTGACCTGTCACATTTGGGATATCCATATCTCGTAGAGTTGCCAATCTTTGGCCAGTAGTTCAAAATGATGTAGACTTTAAACCATGGGTGTACAAGACAATATATTTTTAATGGTGATAGTGGATATAAAACCCTGAGTTATATTTTGATTAAGTCAGCCCAGTTGGTTCTTTCACAACTTATACCTTCAGACAAGTCAAATAGTCAACAGCATCCACACAAATGTAGAATACAGTTGAATGGGAGGATATCTCGTTATCCTTGACAAGTTATCTCTTGGGAATCTATTCACCACAGATAGTAAATGGTACAGAACTTGGAACACCTGGACCAGTATCTGATTAATGACATGACTTCCCTGATTGGTGTTTAATACCATCCTCAGTGCTATTAACATACATGATTGCCATGTACTAAATAGCCACATTATCACCCTAACCAAGTGATTTTGATCGTTTAGAGAAACCACTTTCCTGGTTTATGAGAGTAAGATTTGTTTGATTAGGGTTGCACTTAAGGATATTTCACTGCTATGACCCCCCTCCCCCCCACTGACATCAAACAAAGACAACACAACATAACCACAGAAACCATACAAAAACATATCAAACAGATTAACTTTATGTTGTCTCTTAACTCTGAGAGCACCAGGGCAAGAGGAAACTCCATCCCAACCCTCGGCTATGAAAGTTAGATATGGAACATTTACTGTAAAAGCATTCCTATGATATAAACTCACTTGGACTGCTCCATGTTTTCACGGTATGTGGTCAGTTCCGAGCTGACGAGGGCCAGGAACTGTTTGTCATCTTTGTTTAGCACCATTTTCTGTACAACTCCTCCAAAACTGTTACTCAAAAACATCAGGCCTCGGTTAATGAAATTCCCTAAATTGTTCAACAACTCACTGTTATTTTTCAGTTGAAAATCATCCCAACTAAAACAGCTATCCTGTAAACAGAGGGAATGAAGTAGAACACAAATGTATTCTCGCAGAAGTGAACTATAAATCTTCACTATTTTAGAGTTTCAACTTCAGCTACAGTTATAAAGAAAAGTAATATGCTTCCATATATAGTTCAATAATATACATTTCAATAATATACATTTCAATAATTTTTTTAAAAAGTATAAGATATATGTTTTATTCGGGTTCTGTTTCTTACTTGAGGTTATTTAACTCAAAAGACAGCTTGCCAGCTGACTGGGTGCAGAAAACCACCCCAAATGAAGCAAGAAACAAGGAAACATGGAATTGATAGCCTATTAACCAATCTTTGTCACTCAATGTCATTAATATTGGCTCTGTACCAACCAAGAATACAACTAGTATTCTAAGGCTCCACCTTAACATTTATTTAATTGCCTTACTTAAAGTTATTTCACTCTTATGACTGCATGCTTATTCAATGGGTGAAGGAAACCCGCTCTGGCAGCAAAATATTTATATTTCTACAAATGCTCATTCAGCAATTACAGCAGTTAATACATGTATTTTAGGATTGCAGAATTACTTTTTTCACAATTTCTTACTTGCCATGACTGATCACCATTGGCCATTGGTAATAATTATGCATAGGTCAAAGGGCAACAAGAACTAATTTGTCAGACCAAGAAGGATATCAACACAGACTCTTTTTTTGCAATGATTTAGTAGATTGATTGATTAATTGGAGTTTTACGCTGTGCTTAACGGTATTTCTTTATATGACAGCAGTGTATTCCAACAATTATTGACACTAGCACAACTAAAATGTGAAGCGTTTCCATAATGTTGGAAAGTTAATTTTCCTCCAGTGCTAAGTAAAGACAGTATTACTACCCTTCAAACAAACTGCCCTTAGTCAGAGGGCTGATTTAGTTGAAGACTATCACTGACAGTCAGCGCTTTGACCTTATACAGACTTAAGGAGAGAACAACTATATCAACAAGAAAAAGCACAGTGCCCTAACCTGAGACTCCGGCCTGACATAGAGGAGATAAAACCTATAGACATCAGCTGGTATCCCAGTGTCCTTTGCATCATTCCCAAATACACCCACTCCACGACTCTTAGAAAACTTTCCTTCTTCATAATTGAGATATTCTGCATTCAAAAACATCCATTAATTGTTCCAGTGTTTGTTCTGGGGATAACTTTGAATTCTGCATGTATATAATGTGTGAATATCATGTGGAAATACAGGTATAATAACAGAATAAGTTTGGGGACTACTCAGAAACAAAGAGATTGCCTTGAATATTTGTAAGATTGGTGTTGAACGCCATTCTATAGGGTAATTCATTTATTTGACAGTTGTGTACTTGTTGTGTGAGAATTTAAAGTGTTATATATGAAGATAACGCTAGAAAGAAAAGCGGGGGCCGGATAATAAACAAAAGTGTAATGTTTTCCCTTACTAATAATGATTTCTACAAAAGATGATTATATTACATATTTATACAACAGAAATGTAAGTTTCAGTAGGTTTCTAAGTGTCTTTTAAAAATGGAAATATTACCTGTTGCCACCATATGTTTAACCAGTGTAAAGTTATCATCGGCTCCAATCAGGGTGGAAGGAAAGATCACGCTGTGAAAGGGTACATTATCTTTGCCCAGGAAGTTGTATAGCTCAACCTACAAAAAACATTAACACTGACTGACATACAGAGTAAAGTAACTGTGAAGCAAATCAATGACGTAGCTAGAGTTACTTCCCTTTTCAAGAAAACAAAAGTTAATTCCCTTGTTTTGTAATTTCCTCAATGAAAAATACAGGTGTACAAGTCATGTTTTAGCACAAAAACATTCTACTTCTGGGCATCAATGTTTTGGCAAGAATTTTAAGTATTTTGTTAATATTGAGTATAATTCAGGACTTTCCATGGAAGGAAAACAGACATAGGTTTTTTTTATACAAGAATCAAATTTTTCTTTCTTTATTCTTTTTTTTTTTAAATTAAAAAAAAATGTTTAAATTGAATTTTATATACATGCGGCTCTACTTGTGGGAATGTTTTAAAGCAATTTAGTTACCATGGATTAGTGTGACATCAAAGGGCTCTCAAAAATATCATTTTATTAAATTTTGAATAATTTAAAAATTCCATTTTTATGTAAGGTCTACTTGAATCAATCCATGAAACAAGCATTAATCCATGTACATACCTTATCTGGATTTTTCCACCACATCTCCCATTGGTCAGTATAATTAGCTGTAATAGAGATGTATCCAATGGGGGCATCAAACCAGACATAAAACACCTGGAATGGACAAATACATAACAGAAAACACCTGGAATGGGAAAATACATAACAGAAAACACCTGGAATGGGCAAATACATAACAGAAAACACCTGGAATGGGCAAATACATAACAGAAAACGGTCCAGAGAAATATTGATCAATGTCATTGTGTAAATAGAAAAATAATCACAATAATGTCAAAGGCAAAAGCTTTTAATATGAACACTGTAATATACCAATTTGCAGTAACACAGAGTAATACTAGCAAACACTGATACCTCATTTGTATGATCTAATCCTTTGAAGTGGACAGGCATTCTTAGCCCAGATCGCCTCATGCTGTTCTTTGCAGTTTAACCTTGTAACAGATTTTGTATTGTAAGAATGGAAAATATTGATACAATGCAAGTTTTACAGATACTAAATTTTTCATCTGTTCAGTTTTGTATTTATAGTTAGATGTGGCAGCTGACCATACCTTATCTGTGTAGCCCTCTAGTGGTACAGGTGTTCCCCATTTGAGATCACGGCTAATACAGCGTGGTTTGAGACCATCTCGTATCCAGGAACTGCTTATATTCTTAGCGTTTGATGTCCAGGTACCAGACACATACACTTCAGACAGGTGCTTACTGAGCTGAGGCTCAACCTGTAGTAAACAAAATAATACTCTTTATAATGTACATTAATAGTTTAGAGAGTACATTTTTGTGGTTTCTTTCTCAGAGTGTAATTACTATAGCACCAAACAAATTAGGTTATCTAGTAGGATAGCCCTTAAACTAAAAAAGAATGGGTCATTTTACTAAATTTTTCTTACAAGGATTTCAGTCGACTTCTTTCTCTGCCCAACACAACAAAACTGTATAAATCACAATATCTATCTTTCGGCAAACATTTTGAAAAATCTAGGCACACTTAAAATTTGATGCCCACATTGTCCTCTGTAAAATCCAACAAACAAATTGAACCATTTCTGAGAAATATTACTATGCAGAGCCCGGCAAAATCATATAAAGATTGACAACCAATTCAATTTACATTTCATCTACCAGCAGATGAGTTAGTCTATATTTCAATGTGTACAGTCATATATTCAAATGTAATACACATTTACTCCATTGAGTGTTGTCTGTGGAGAATATTGTCTATGGTACAAATATAGTCAAAAATAGGTTTTCATAGTTTCGTTCACCTGCAATTACTCTGGGAAAAGAAACAAATATTCACAGTCTTTCTGCTGAACCCATTTCAGAACTGTGATCAAATGTTATCACTGACCCTGTGCTTTGATAAGCAATATCTATTCCTCACTTTTTTCTTGAGTGATTTTTAGAAGCAGAACACTAAATCTGACAACAAGGAATATTTGTTTGATTGTTTGGTGTTCAAGGGTATTTCACTTATATGACAGCAGTGTACTGCAACAGTGTAAAAAGACACACTGGCACAATCATAAAATGTTAACTATTTTGCTCTGTTGGAAAATTAAAGATCCTCCAGTGCTAAGTAAAGAATGAATGTCTCGTCTATAGGCCTACTTGGTACCTTGAATAAAAATAAAAACTGATGTTAATTAATGTGCACATACACTTGGGAGGTCCAGGAAGAGATGATTGGTTGTTCTTATTGTTGGACTAGTACCACAGAGTTTACAGCGAGGGCACTTCAGCTCCACAGCATTTATTAGTTTCCCACATTTATCACACTGGTCTCCCCTGGCATCTTCATAAGCACACAGTGGACAGGTGCCCTCCGCAAACCGATCCGCTAAAAATCTAATCACAAAATGTCTCTTTAATACAGGGAAATAAACATGCAATAATACACTTATCAGTGTTATTAAAAATAGGAATATGCTGATCCCAAAAATACATTTAAACAGGCATTCAATCGACACTCCAGTCTCTTGAAGGCATGGTGGTGGGGTGTGCGAACAAATTTTCACCAAATCAACTGCTGCTCCCATACAAGAAATCAAGGTTTTAAAAAACTTGAGAACAGTTTCTGCCCTGAGATGAGCACAAATCCCCAAGCTTGGTTCAGTCCTCAGGGTATGTGCTGAGCTGAGAGCAAAAACCATTCTCAGAAACCATCCCCATGCGACTGCAGAGTCCTACAAAATCCCTTTGAAGTAGCCAACAAAAACCAGTGCACTGCATTTTTGCCTTTATTGGCAGAAGAGCTTCACAATACTGTGAAGCTCCATGAGGCTGGAATGAGAACAGTGATTTCGTACTCAATTGAGTACATTCTCCAACAGTTTTCTAACCATAGATTTGATTGTTTGTTTGTTTGATTAGGGTTTTACGTCGTTTGTTTGTTTGATTGGTGTTTAACGTCGTACTCAAGGGTATTTCACTTATA
>JAQQZZ010016805.1:0-11324 GCA_030265115.1 Mopalia vespertina | reverse complement strand
GATGTGTCCTGTGAGAGATTCAAAACGTAAAATATCAATCATAAAACGAGTGTTCAATATCACAAATCCAGGGTACCCGATCAATGTTATAGATCTAGTAACAATAAAGTGGGATATAGAATTTAACATTGTTTTATTCAATATGGTACGAGATGACTTGGGTATGAGGTGACTATGGTACGAAGTGACTAGGTACGAAACGGTTTGGGTACGAAGTGACCTGTACCAGATCTGCTCACGGACACTGCCAATTTAGCCAAATGTCATTTAATAAGTTTTGTCTCCTTATTGAAGATAATTTTATTTTTGGTATCGTGGTAAAGTTCAATGTAGAAATAAGGTATTTATCTATCAGTTTTGGAAATGTAAATTAAAATTCAATAAGCTTATCAGTCATTAAATTTCTGTTTATACTGTCAGATATGACTTAAATAAAAATGAGGATTGGTAGATCTAAATGTCGGAGTACCGTCTTCATCTTTATAGGACACCTGACTTAAAAGAACAGCAAGAAGGGAATGTAGCATTAGGGCCATTTAGGGGAGATTGGATTATCCAGGTACCTGTATTCAGAACTATGAAAACATCATAGCAGGATCAAATTGAAACTTTGAAATTTTGAAATAAAAAAAAATGAAATATTTAACTTTTGCATGAAATAGCCTACAATACTTTAATTTTTGTTGTTGATTTCTATTCAATCTGACAGTCATTCCATAACAGTTATCTGTCACTGTGTCTGATAGAAAAGTTTTGATGGAGGACAGCTATGAGATGTAGCATTATTCATAAAACAATAGATTCTCACAGATCTAGTGTGATGACCCACACACTAAATATTATATTAGTGGAATCTTTGAAGTTGTTATCATGGTATTCTTATAAGCTGCAGTCATATACAAAAACTACTATTAGAATCCTTGAAGTCGTTCTTATCACATGATCTGCAAGCTTCCTTGTAATAAGCATGGTCGCAGCTTGGGAAAGTGGATGGCTTGAGTACTGGTGCCCTTATGCTTTTATAGTTAACGGGTAATCAGGCCTGTGCTGTTGAGGAGAAAGGACAGAACGGGGTCTCCCCATGGTGATGCAAACTTAGTTTAGGAGGACCGATTTCCCAAATTGTTTTCAGTCTTCATCTTAATTTGCATTTTGCTATTGATTTTGACAAATTTTGTCATCTGATAATCAATGAAGATTGTATTTTAAAGAAATTTTGCTTATTTAACACAAGGCACATTTATGTATTTAAAAAATCAGCAAACCCGGAGTAAAGGCAAATTTGAGGTTACCTCACAAAATTTTACACGATCGATTTTAAGGTTATGCCGGAAAAGATTACAGCACAGGCCTGGGTAATACAGGCTAATGATGTCTTTCAACACATGAGTAACAAAAGCTAATTTGTTGTGGCGTCTTGCATAGTTATAAGTACTGGTTTCCTACTTTAAAAAAACACAAAGAAGAAAAAACCAAAACAAATAACATAACAACTCTAAAGCAAATTGTAAATCTAAGAAATAAAACCTTAAAACTTGCCTGATTATTGTAGAGTGGACAGAGACCGTAGTGGTCAGATAACATGGAAAGAACTTCAGGATGCTTTATCTAATGGTGAGTTTGTGGTTATAACTATTGTTGCTATTGCTCGTTTGCACCACAGCATGTGTAGTTCTTACTGAGTGTTAGTATTTTTAGTTTGCTTGTGTTAGTGACCTGTATTTAATGACATGTTGCGGTCAGTTCTCCTTTGCACATTGTGAAGTGTTAAAATTGCTACACAGGTTTGTCTGGTCTTACATTATTCAAGTACTTCCAAAAAAATATTTCATCCAAAGTTCCACTGTTTAATACTTTGAAACAAAATTATCATTTTTTTATGTAACATTCTGGTCCGTTTACTGTTTCACTTTGTATTCCAATGTATGGAGTTTTCCAAATTTGTCTGTCCATTATGTATAAGTCCTTTATTTGATTCCTCATTGTCACTCAGGCTTTGCCGTAGTGAGGAACATGTATATTCAATCAGACAAACCTGTTTAACAAACTCCCAGAGAATGGCATGCTGTGGTAGAGTAATGGTGAAGTTTATTTAGTGTAATAATGCCTGGTTGTTTGTTTCATTAGGATTGATACAGATCGCAGTGGTTCTATCTCATGTCATGAACTACAACAAGCTTTGTCTAATGGTAAGATGGCATAATATTGCTTGAGTGAAAAATTTATTTATGCTTTTACTTCATATAATGATATAACATGCTTTTAGTTGACATGTTTAAAACATGTTTGTCAAATTATTACTGCTAACAAAAAGAAGTAAATTAATAAATATATAAATAAAAAGTTTCATAAAAGCTTTTGAAGAAAGTATTTAGCTATAGCATTAGATGATACGAGAAGTTCAATGTCAGACTAGTCACTCGAGTTAAAAAATATGTATTTACTATTACCGGTATGTATGGAAATCCCATTGAGGTAGGCCGCACAACAGGAGACATACGTATTCTTTTCTTCTATATTTTTTTATTGGCTTGGTTATTGAATTGGTCTCTTCACATCTCCAAAGTCCATTATATGTAAACTTTAAAAGCAGTCTTGACTTGTGAAAAAAATTTGGGCCAATCGATCGTGAACCTCTTTTGTCAATTAAGCGTATTGGCTTTGCTAGCCTAAGGCTTATATAAAGAGGAAGAGAACTATTCAAATAGACATTAAATATAAACTGTTACAGGGCTTCTGATTTGAGTTGAATGATCTGTGTTAAAGCATAGGACAGCACACCTCAAAGCAGAAGGCCTGTTGTTGGTTTTTTTTTATTAACATTAATAGTATGGACTTTATATGTGGATTTTGTTGGGGGATTTTTAAGTTCCCATTAGCCCTTAGGCTAAGGGTACTTTGTTTAGAGAGAAGCACTGTCTACTTAGGCTAGCAACAAAGATACATTATCAAAACACTTCACATTTATGGTTGTGCTAGTGCCTGTATTGTTAGAATACATCACGGTCATATAAGTAAAAAAAAACTTAAGTTCGGTGTAAAACACTAATCAACCAGAATCCATTCAAGTTTCCATTAGTACATGAACAACTACTTTTAATACCAAATTCTAAGCTTAATGTTGTTACAGTTAAATTGGCATGTTTTTACTACCTACTGTGAGCTATATGGTCATACATTTTTATAGTTAGCATAAAGTACCTTGTTATTGTGGTAATAAATATGGTATGTTCATAAATCTTCATCATGGGGGGGGAGGGGGGGGATTACATTAATGGTAGTTGTATCACGTAAAAACCTCTTATCGATATCACCTGCCATAAGTGAAGTAGCCTCAAGTGGATGTAATTTGACATTACAACCTGTCCTGTAAAAGCTAGGTTTGTTTGAGTTGCTTTGCTTATCATCACTGGTATAACAACTCAAGCTGCTTGCTGTGAGTCACATGTCGGTCTGGGCGTGTATGGGGACTTGGAATGCAGTACAATACAGGGGCAGACTGATATCAATCGAGGTGCATTGGTTCAACCTGGTTGTTGGCGCAAATCATTGTAATTTAAAAAAAAGAAGGGAATTACCATTGTGCACTTATCATTGTCTGGACTGAATCCAAAATTGTGTCTGTGTGTGATCCTTGGTATATATTTCTGCTCCTGGTCAGAACAGTGTTTTATTGATTTATGATTATTACCAGGGCTGTGCTGGACCCTGCAGATGTTTTTGACACCAGTGTCCCAAGACTCCCAAGCTCCAACATGACTACATGTAGTTGTGCCACTGTATCCAATTGATTTGAACTATAGCTAACGATTTATACAATGTTTACACATTTTAATCTCTATAGTTTTCTAAGTTCTACTGTACAGTAGTTGAATAATAATGTGTCCCTTATTGTGGTCTTTCATCTATTTTAGCAGTTTGGAGTGGAAGAGTTCTTATTTTTTAGCCAAGGCTTAAATTGGTAAATTATTTCATCCCAAACTGTGTTTAAGTTGATGATATACGATGGTTAATGAAGCATATTTTCTATTCTATTCCAATGAAAATAATATTAATAATAAAAAGATTTAAAACATGAAAATACATTCATGCCAATTAACCAGCCAAACTATGAGGAAACCTCTAGCGTCAACAGCTCAGTTGTGCTTGTGGCAACCTAAACAAGCTGAATTTATTTTGTAGAGGCTAACAGGTCTTTGTCAAAATAACCTAAATCACCTCAAATTTTGTCCATGACAAATCCTGACTTTTTTGCTTATTGTGAATTTGCGACAATATTACAGCATGTAATCTTACAAATTCATGTTTTCTGACAAATGTTGATGGTTTATAACTGAAAAAGTCATCTTCTGCCTCTCAGATACAATTGCAAATTCCTTTAAATAGCTTCCAAAATAGTGATATTATGGAAAAATTTGAAGTGCTTTAGCCATAGATAGGGTAAGTCCCTTATAATCAACTGTCCAATTGTATCAACTATCATGTTTAACACATACAAATTTAATTGTTTTAATGCTGTGTGAAATATAGACAATTTAGGTATTAGACTGTGGTTGCGTAAAAATCTCAAGAAAATCAACTACAAATTGAAGCCAATTACATGTAGTTACAGTGATACAGTAACATGATTAAGAGTAAAAAAAAATTGACACTTAACATGAAGTTATGTCCGATGCCTTCACTATATAATTATAAAATTGACCATTGTAGCATCATTTTAAAGGTTGATATCAGATAGAATATGGTATATAATGTTCTGCTATATGTTTATAACCAATCGAAATATATATTTAGTTGTAAAACAAACGATATGCTTTAAATCAATTGTGGGTGATTGTTGGTAGCTTCCTAGTGAGAAAACTAAGAAACAAAATAGATTTGTTTGTTTTTGTTTACTGTTCATTTGCCCAATTCTCTTTTTGAATCTTATGTTTCATCATGTGCATGCCTAGTGTCTTGCCATTCATTGTTTTTTTTACAGTTAACTTTTCAGTTACTTTGCCACTTTGTAGTGGTGTGGCTTTAAACCTTGAATCAAAAAAAAAATACCCTAATTCACCTCAAATTCGTTTATAAAATACCGGTGGTTGGAGGGAGCTAAATGTTGCCCTGGTGCTCTCAGAGCTAAAAGGAACAGGAAGCCAATCTGTTTGTGGTGTCTGTATTGCATCCTGTGTTTGTCCCGTCTTGTCTTTGTTTGTTGCCAGTGGTGTACAGGGTGGTTTCCTTCATCTATTGGGCTGGCACGTCGTCATATAAGTGAAATACCCTTGAGTACGACGTTAAACCCTAATCAAACAAACAAACAGATTGTTTATAAAATTACTATTTTGGAAGCTATATTTAACAGACTTGGAAATTGTGTCTTAGAGGCAGAAGATGTATTTTTCAGTAAAAAAGATTCATAATTTCTCAGAAAACATAAGTTTGATTGCAATCTGTAATATTGTCACAACAAGCAAAAAAGTTAGGATTGGTCATAAACAAAATTTGATGTGATTTAAGGTAAACAGATCATCTATCTACATGTAGGACTTATCTTGATTCTAGAATTGGTTGGCTGAAAGTGACACGTTAATAGTTTTTTTTAGAAATGTGTAGTTATGTGTAAAAGAAAATGAAGCCTGGTATGTTTTTTGTGGGTCTTATCTGTTGCTCAGAGTAACAGTTAGATCAACAGCTGTCTGTTTATTGTCCCTTCACTGGTGCCTTCTGGCTGATGTTAAATCATGTTGTTTGTGTCTTTAATTAGGAACCTGGACTCCGTTTAACCCAGAGACTGTACGTCTAATGATTGGTGAGTACATCGTTCTACTAATATTAATAAACAAATAAAATACCTATGATCAATCCATATGTTTATCTCTTCACCAATTATTGGCCTATTCACATCGGTGTGTTTCTTACCGTTAACATTATTAGCTGGAGAATGAAGCAGCTCTGAATGCTCAACATTTGGAATTATCAGTGTTGTGAGATTGAGAACCAAATTGAAATTCAACTTATTTATACTGTTTCAAGAACACTACAAGAGTTATTTGTCTTCAGTTGTGTTTCTGCCGTTAACAGCATATCTGAATAACATGACCACAACATAACATTTTAAATTTTGAACTGAATATAAACTGCTTTAGGAGTTCTATGGAAACATGGTGTCATCATATTGCAATTTACTGAGTCATCTCCCTTATTCTAATGTAAAAGCTGTAAACCAAATTGATTTTAAATGCAAAAGATTGTTTGCCTTATAGAATAATTGTAGTATGCTTTAGTACATGTATTTGGGGCATTATTTCTTAAGAAAAAATCGATATTTATGATAAACTTATAAACGAGATTAGAAAATAAGAATACCCTCAGTACTACCTATGTTAAAACTAGATAGATGGTGCCTTAGCTACTGTATTTAAAGTAAGCATTATCACACTGCCACTTACAAACTTAACCCTCTCTTAATAATACCTTTTACTCTACCCCATGTTCAGCTGTAAAAATAAATACATTCAAAAAAAGAAAAAGATTTATTGTTATATGCTGACAATTATTTTGAGTACATTTCTTTCATTATTTCCCTTCCAAACTTCAGATTAAAGGATATAGCTGAAATGTAAAGACTATGCAAATCGATGCAAACGCATGCTTTGATTTGTAGACAGGGTTACTTTCACTTTCAACACAGCTGTGGCAGCTTGATAAAGTACAAATTATCACTCGGATATAAACTTGTATATGGTTTTCTCTAAATTTGGGTGCTTTGTGGACTTAATTTTCTGGATCACTAGGGCTGCATCTTTAAGGCAATAATTCATATGCTGTTGTCTCTATCCCCATTTATATGTTTAAGAGTGGGTATTTTTGTCTCAGAAGGAAAAATCACTGATCAATTTTTTTTGTTATTTTACTGCATTTCAGCTTGTCAGCTGTATTCTGAATTAATTTAATCGTTTTTGATATGTAACAATTGTATTTCCATGGTGTCTTTGCTGGTTATACTGGAACTGTTACATTTGTTACCATAACATTCACTTTGGTAGCTGGTTGCCCATTATCTCTTCAGAAGACAACTGTTCCACTGTGTCACATTGGGGTTTGGAACAGTTCTCGTGAGCAATTGCCCTCTGGCTAAGGGCAGTTTGTTTGAAGAGTAGCAATGCTGCCTTTACTTAGCACTGGAGGAAAATTAACTTTCCAACTTTATCAAAACACTTAACATATTATGGTTGTGCTAGTGTCAATTATTGTTAGAGTACACTGCTATCATGTAACTAAGATACCCTTGAGCAGGGCACATATCAATCAATCAGTCGCCATCACTACAGCATCAAAATAGTGAATGTACAAATGATTGCATATCTTCCATTGCAGGTTGAATCAGTTTTTACAAGGACAATATCCTCATTGTGCAAGCCTGAGAATGTCCGATCTACACGGTTCAGAACTGGGCCAGGTTACACGTTACCTGTTTATATCGGAGGGGACCACAAAATCTGGGGGCTCTCAGCAGTCTTTTTACATCAAACATTGACAATTTTGGCACCCGGATTATACAATATGAAAATCTCCCAAAAAAGATAATGAAGAATTTATTATTTAATAGTTTTCTGTTTATAGATTTTGAAAAAATAATAAATGTATTTATTTATTTAAATGGGTTATCTTTGAACCAAGGATTACTAAGACTCATTGTTATTATAAGTTAAAGATAGGAACAATATTAAGCATTAAAGGAAGCCATTAAAGATCAACTGAGTAATTGTCAAAATTGGTATTTTTACATTCATGGGAATTTTTTTGTTGCATTGTCAAATAAAGTATTTAATTGTATGATGGTCTTTTCATGTTATTTTAAAATATAATTTACAATTACGGAATTC
This sequence comes from Mopalia vespertina, assembly GCA_030265115.1. Lineage (NCBI taxonomy): Eukaryota > Metazoa > Mollusca > Polyplacophora > Chitonida > Mopaliidae > Mopalia > Mopalia vespertina. Next base: position 3,450 of record JAQQZZ010016805.1, on the reverse strand, counting down.
AATAAATATTCATAATGCATTGAAATTACCATAAAAAGAAGTCTGTTGATGTCATTGAGAGAACAGAGGGTTGATATGGACTCAAATGAAAAATATTAACCTTACCCTTTGGTCAAAACATTACCTTTGGGTCAATATCACAGCATAAACAACCTTGTATAAAGTCGGCCTCTGGCTAAAGGCAGTTTGTTTGAAGAGTAGCAATGCTGTCTTTACTTAGCACTAAAGGGAGGTTAACTTTCCAACCATATCAAAACACTTTACATTTTATGGTTGTGCTAGTGTCACTGCTGGCATATACCACTGTCATATAAGTGAAATACCCTTAAGCTTGATGGGGAAATACCAATCAATCCATCAAGGTTGTATAAAGTCCATAACTATGTAATAAATTACTTATAATCTTAGTACATCTAATATGGAGTCTATGCTAAAAAAAAAAGGCTCTTTGGATTGTTTGCTTGTATAATTGGGATACAACCCATACTTAAGGTTATTTGACTCCTATGACGGTGTGCTAGCCCTATGGGTGAAGAAAACAATCCTCTGCACAACTGGCAACCAACAAAGACAAGACAGGAAAACTACAGAACAATACCAGGACATAACAAAGACATCACAAACAGATCGGCTTCCTGTTCCTCTTTAGCTTCAAGAGCACCTGGGACTGGTTGCCTGAAGCGCAATTAAATTTGATCCGCTATTACATGAAGGTCTATCTCTAACCTGGTGGTAGTGATTTAATCTGGTGTTTATAGCGGCTAATCGTCTAACATGAAGCCTACTCCAACCACCCACACTAGTTAGATTATTGTTTACGTGGAGTTGTTTACGTGGAGTTGAATTTTATACTCTAGTTTTGACAATTTGTTTAACTTTGTAAAGCACTATTGGCGTATATATTGAGAATTGGTGTCTGTAGGGGTGGGTACATACGCAATATTCTCATTGAGTTGGTTGAATTGCCCGAACATATCCCTTTTTTTTTTGACAACGCTTTGCACACTTTCATTATTGACTCGCTGTCCTTGTTACCAGCAGAGTCCTCTGGTACCACAACATCTAACTGGTTGCGTAGAAGTTCCCACGCATTCAATCAATCGTTTGGAAGCCGCGTCCTACTATATGTGAATAATCCGCCAAGGGTTGTAATGCAGAGTAGCTCAGAATAAAACTCTTGTCTAGAGAAGATTCTGTTCTAGTAATGAGGAACATTTATTTTCCACCAGAGTAAATATTGTGATGGACAATTCAGTGGACGTAGCACAGCAGATATAGGTATTTCTGTGACTCGGCATTGGGAATCCTCATGTTTTAGTTTTTCCTCATGTTTTAGTAACATGAGGAACATTTATTTTCCCCCTGAGTAAATATTGTGATGGACAAATCAGTCTCCTACATATATAAAAATATAAACCACACAGTGGAAGCAAGCAAAATTTTCTTTTTCTACATTAAACAATTTATACAGCACAAGGTTGCCTTGAAACTGAGAGTATTTATCAGTTTTAATCAATCGACAACCCTGTGCAAGTGTTATTAATTTTAAGAAATATATATAGCACACAAACAAGATATATAAATATATATATATTTTTGGTTGATTTAATAGAAAAATGACAAGTAAACAGATGTATAGATTATAAAATGTCAGAATAACTAACGATATAAAATAACAGTTATACTTGTCATGTAAACAGATGTATAGATTATAAAATGTCAGAATAACTAATGACATAAAATACCAGTTATACTTGAATAAATTATGTTTCATAAAATGCTATTTGTAAAATATATTTTAATACAAAATAAGTTAAATTGTTTTGTTAACATATATTTTGTAGATATATGTACATAATCATAACTCTAAAGTGTGTGATGACATTTGGTTTTAGTATCATTAAAAGATCAACAAACGGACAACCTAAACCTAGATTGTCAATAAAATTAAATTCTTACTTTGTAAACAAACTGGTTGAACGTCAAATTTGGAACAATAAGGGCCATTCAAATACTCCAAGAAATATTTAATACTTTTAAATCACTCAATATCTTTCAGCAGTTACACAAATACTATGTAAATCGGATGTTCAAATACACCACAATTTCCCCAATTCCAAGGTTTGATGATAATTTTACTTCAACAGTGGCAAATTGTATGCATGCAGACTTTTGACAAGAAATGGGGCAATCCAATACTCTCTTGGAAAAGCTAATACTTGAAAAATACTGTTTAAAACTTCTATAGCAGATACGCAAACACCTAAAAAAAAAATAGGGGTGCCTACGTTCTGGAGAGAAGTTCTCAACTGCTTAACATATTTTTAGCAGTTACATGTCAATGGATACATTTAATCTTTATTAATTAACAATTTTAAACAAAACAAATTTTGTGAATGGGTTGAAACAACTCTTCAATAAATTTGATAACAGAACGCTGAAAATTAAAATACCCTAAATGTGGTTAAAATTAATAATTTTAAAAATAAACTCTTAAATTTACACCTTTGTACAGAATCTAATGTTGTATCTCCAATTTTATAAAAAAAAAAATCCCAAACTAATATCTAATTAAAGTCAATAATTTGGCATTTCTTTGTAACTACATAGATTAGCATGATACATTGGTGACTTTTGGAAAATGCAGCATCTCTGGCTGTCTTAGATACGCTTGGCCTCCTCGTAATGCTAAGTTGTTGTTGACATTGTTGGCTTTCAAAAGGGAGGTTGATAGTTCTCGTGGGTTAGCATATCTTAATTTTGTCATGTCATTAGGGTTTGTGGGTTCGTAAGACGTTGTGTAGATGGAGGCATAATCTCCCTTCATTTCTGCTTCGGCTTGGCGCTGCCATTTATCTTGTAGATTGCCGTACAGGCCATAATTGGTGGAGGCACCTGAAGAAAAACAATCAATTATCAATATCAACAAAATTTTGGTCAATGTTTAGATTTGTTTATAACATTGATATAACCACTCAAGCTTAGTTTCAAGTGAGCTAAAATAAAATTGTGTGCGTGTGCGAGGGGAGCTAGGATTTGGTTAGCACCTCACACCCCAGAAATAGTGAGGGGCTCGAACTAGTCCCTGTGTATTTAGTCCATTGTAATTTGTGTGACTAAAGTATTGCACATTGTAAGGCCGAATGTAACTATATAAAATGGCAATGGTTTATGTCCAAGTCGCTGCTGTGGATCACTGGTTAGCGTGTGGGTCACTGGTTAGTGTGTGGGTCACTGGTTAGCGTGTGTGTCACTGGTTAGCGTGTGGGTCACTGGTTAGCGTGTGGGTCACTGGTTGGCGTGTGGGTCACTGGTTAGCGTGTGGGTCACTGTTTAGCGTGTGGGTCACTGGTAAGCGTGTGGGTCACTGGTTAGCGTGTGGGTCACTGGTTAGCGTGTGGGTCACTGGTTAGCGTGTGGGTCACTGGTTAGCGTGTGGGTCACTGGTTA
>JAQQZZ010016794.1:0-11324 GCA_030265115.1 Mopalia vespertina | reverse complement strand
GACCGAGTAGAATAGTCCTTGAACTAGTAAATAATACCTCAATTTTTTTTTTAATTTTGATTAGAACGATTCCAGTGTCCCACCTTGAAAAATCTTATAAAAATGCAAAATACAACTTTCAGAAAACATTAAAAAAAAAAAAAACGAACTTCTAAAAAACGAAGCATCGTTTACTAGATCGCATTCTGCTCTTTACAATGGTACAAATTTGAAGTTTCTAACATAAATAGTTTTCTTGAAATACTCCTTGGAAAATGTAGAGTCTGCTTAAAACTGAAGAAAAAGGTAATAAAAGGTTTTGCGACTTTAATATATGATCATGGGAAAACTAAAATTATAGGTTCCAATTGAACTGTTTGTAATTAAAATTTCGAATTATTTTTTTCACCAACATATAGTTTGAATACCTAACTTTTAATCTAAGCGATAACAAAAAAAATTGGTTCATTTTTAGCCCAAGAGGTCCAGCAAGATCTTAAAAGCAGTATTATTGTTTACTCAGGAACTATACTTGTGTGTTTGTATGATTGGGGTTTAACGCCGTACTCAATGTTATTTCTCTTGTCGTATTCAATGTTATTTCACTTATATGACGGCGTGTCAGTCTAATGGTGAAGGAAACCAACCTCGACACCGCTGGCAACAAACAAAGACAAGACGGGACAAATACAGGACAAACCTAAAACATAATACAATGACATCACAAACATATCGGCTTCTTGTCCACCCTCTGAGAGCACAAGGGCAACAGGAAGCTCCCATCCATCCAACCGCCCACTACTCATGTATTAAAACCGTACAGTTGCAATACAATATATGCATGTGTCACTCAGATGTAGGAGACCAGATAAACCGTGTAAATTAATGATTTAAAACTAACTTTGGACTTTGCGAGGCTAGAATCTAGGCATATAGATGTCTCTATAAATCCGTTATAAAACTCTTGGCAGCTGTTAACATTTTTAATCGAGACGAGACGTGGTTGATTCAGCCGATGAGCCGCCACTTACTTTGAGTATTCTGGAGAAAAATCTCAATTTAATATTTTTTTGATTTTTCTAAATGCCCAGTTAGCGGCTAGAACGTTGAGAATGGAATTAACGAAAACCATCTGATATGAGTCTTTCGGAAGCAAAGATAACTTATCTTTGATGACGGTGTCTGTTTACATTATTGATGTGATATTATGATACGATAAGTTTATTAAACCTTGAGCCTGCATAGGCCCTTGGCGATCTCCATCAATATGGAGCGACTGACATATTATCCGTTGATGTTCGTGATCCTGGAATCGAGGGAAGCCAACTCGGTGCGAAACCACGGACACTAGTACCGAAAATACTGATACTCTGAAATTCCGATATGATATGTACTTTTGATGTTCTCCTTATCTTTCTTTCTTCGTCGGCTAGGAGGGTGGGGGTAAAGGGGGAAGGGGGGCCACGCTGAGAACTGAACAAAATAATAATGTTCTAAGCTCTACTTCTAATGAGCACAGTTCCTTTATCTTTCTCAATCGATCGAGTGTCTGTAGTAAATAGACTAGTAGTACGGCAGATGTAGGTACGAGATCTGCAATATGTACATTCATAGTAACATACACAAACCGATTCCTTTCTCTTGCGAGTCATTAACCTGCGAAGACGCTGTAGGTTTGTAAGAACGATTATTGATAGCGGTCTAAATTTATATTTCGGTCCAGCTGTTAACCTTTGTACAATTCACCATCAACAGATCTGTGGTTGTGTCCTGTCGAGGCTTTGTGTAACATCTAAATCAGAGAAACACGCCAAAGGAATACTCCTAAACTATTTTCTTCCAGGCAATGTAAGAGTAGGGTTGGGAGGGAGTTTTCTGATACCTTTGTGCTTCCAGTGCTAAGGGGCAAGATGAAACCGATCTGTTTGTGATGCCTTTGCATTCTGTCCCCTGATTACCTGTATTTGTCCAGCTCTGTCTTTGTTTGCTGCCAGTGGCTTTCCTTTACCCATTGGGCTCATACGCCGTCATGCGAGTGAAATAATCTAAAGTACAGCGTTAAACCCCAATCAAACACACAAACAAACACACAAACAAACAAACGAAATCCACGGTTGGCATATCTAACATTGTACGGATCTCGTCCCTGCAAGACGAACCTATTAGCTACGTATTTATAATACGATTCTTGACGCATTCCCCATTTCACTTGACGAATTCAGCAACGTCTGAAAATATATGAACTTGCGTGTTCTTGTGTTTTATCTAGGCCTACATCTTTATGGTAATGGTTCTCCATCAAGAGACACTATGTAAATATTGCATGTTTGAAAAAGGAACACAATAATTTTCTCAGCTCGCAACCCCGGGGATCGTGCCGATAAAGCTACTTAAGTATTTTTTAAAGTTGAGAAATATATAACCAACTATCTGCCTTTCATTTTTCATTGAAAATAGTAAAATGTGAAAAACTTAAATTTACATGTTATAAGTGTCACTTATAATCGTTCATTCAAGATCATTTTAAACTTACAAAAAATGGGGTCTATGAAAATTTGCTAAATATTTCTTTACTCTAAGAAATACTAAAGGTAGCTTATTGAATACGGGCCCTGATATTCAACAGCTATTTTAACGTCAAATTATGTCTGAAATGTCTAGTTATAGTTTCTCACAGTCTATGATAACGATCGGCACAGAAAGAGGGATTATACCCATTTTGCATGATGTAAACGCAGCACCATACTTTCTCAACATTCGTTGAAGATCAAATTATCTCTGAACTTCGGCCGTATTTTTTGTTGAAACGACTGTAGACGTACTCTTCCCCCATTTTTTTTTGTTGATCCGTTGTAAATTTTACCTACGAGATTTAAAATCCTCCCCATTATGGGTGAATTATATTTCCTTTTCTAGATAACATTGACGGGGAACAAAATAAAAGTAATGTCTATCCGTCCAGCTTACATAATTATGTTCATTACGCAGAATCTACATAAATCAAGCAGTATCATGTGTTGTTCTACACCGCGTCGCGCGATTTAAACCAATCAGGAAAAAAACCCAGATAAAGCGAGTTGGCCTAAGGCGCAAACAAAATTTGCCTTAAGTTAATGGTAAGATGTGGTAAGAAGATTTTTTGATCAAGAAAACCTGGACAGTTCATTAGTGCTAATCTTTAATTCTGTTTTAAAGATCCTAGATAATAAGTAGTTCATATTTTCGGAATTAGAAGAGATATTGACAAGTATATACCCCGTTCTCTCCATTTGCATGCGTAATAAAAAAACTTTATAGGCCACAAAGAGGTTATTCTTCCTTAATATAAATCTGTTGACGGTACCATTTTTAGTCTTAAAGAAGAGCTGTGGATGTTATTTTGTTCATCTGCTGTTAGACCAACAGAAATAATCCCCAGTCACCGATAATCGGATTGCAGTGTTATTGGAGGGAAAATCCATAGAACACTCAAAACCTGAAAAAACGGATTTGGCTTGTTATTGGCTCACTAATCCATCTTTCCATTAAAATGAAAACAAAAAGACAACTGTTAACCAATCCGAAGATCGACCGTCCAACAGTCATTTTACATACGTGAAATGGAAAGTTCAAACATTTTATAAAGAAATAAAGCAAAGAAAGTTTCACTCTGGAATTAATGTGTGGAACATAAAATGCTCTTCCGGGAGAATTGTTATCCGATTGAATGTTCTCTCAAGAGATTATTGTGTAAATTTAAATAATCTATTAGTTAAGAAAAATAAAACACAACAAATACTTAAAGCAAGATCATCTGTACCCTTCCTTGTAATTGTCTTGACTTTCTTCCACAAGAAAAGTACTGTGTTTCGTCAGCGTTTCGTGCTCTGGCTCTCCCCCCTCTCACAGTGCATGCATAGAGGCTGAAATTTCTGTCAGAGCGTTTTTTTTCACTTTAACCTTTGCTTAAGGTATCACAATACTGAATACGTCGCTCATTATGTCACCAATCCATTAAACGCAGAGCAGTGAGCAGATTGGTTCAAATTGCAGGGTCGTCGTTGGGTAAATTACAGCTATATTTATACACCGGAACTAGAAAATTATGTCGTATAAATGCAGAGGAATTGAGGTCTTTTATCAGGTTACTTACAAATTTAATTTATATTAATGAATCAGCAATCTTCTCATTTTTTTCTTTTGACACAAGTTTCTGGTCTTTTCTCTAAATGCAACAGTAAGACGGGAATTCCTGCACATGACAACCTGTAACGAACCTCATGACAAGTGTTTATTCCAATTACGGTTTTAGTCTGCGTTAAAAATCTGGGTGACATTCGATGGTTACCCAATGGCTTATCCGCTTACATTGCGAAAGGATCGAACCCGCAACTGCATAGGTTAAGTTTTGTTTTGGAGTAGAACCTAGCTACCCTCCGGCTTTCTCCGCTGCCGACTTCCTTGATTCCTAGCGCATTAAATTGTTGTCTATCTTCACAGTATATTTCCTTGGGTTGGTGGACAGATGTTTTGTTTGTCGGTGTTCCCGCTTCCTATCTGATTAGAGACCGATGATCGGCCGCAGGGGGAATCTTTTTGATATTAAATCCGAGTGAAAAACATCCCCGGTGTTTATCTTCCATGGCTGAGTTCAAAGGGTTTGTGTAGGGGATTTTATAGCAGGATCAATCAGACGTAAACGCTTGTCGAGAATCAGCTGAGGTTCCAGAAATTCGCAACCTTCTAAGGGCTTAATCCTCGTACCACGACCAATACAAATGGGTTGTTTTTCTCAGTACATGTACTGTGGATCAGAGCCACTAAAATTAGATCCATACTTATTTAGTTATCTGGAGAATGAACACAAAATTTTGAGCATAGTATCATACCTAATAAAAGGATAAATTTATAAATGAAATCATACAAATTATATATACCTCGTTCATTGTCGTGATAAGCCAGAAATTATCTACAGGGGAGACTATAAAAGGTCATTATGGAAAAGGAAGTGAATTTTCAAATTACAGACATTTTTTTACAAGCGATCTGTTGTTATATCACTCAAAGTATGATATTTAAAACAAGAATTACCTGCATTTGCCAATCAATGAATTCTCAAACTTGAAAATCTCCCTACGCCACGTGCGCGTATTTTTATTTTTCATTTTTTTAATTTCTCTCCTTCTTCTGTTTTTTCTTCTGTTCTTTTTCTTCTTCTTCAACCTTTAAAACTGAATGTTGATGTAGAAGCTATTTTCTGCAAGCCCGGATGAACGACGAAACTTTGATTTTCTCTTACGGCCATCGAGTAAAAGCTTTTGTCAAGTTGTTGTTGTTGTTGTTGTTGTTTGTAGTTTATTTGAGTGACGGCTCCCTTCTATTTAATGCGGTGAGCCAAAGGGTCGTTAATCTCGTGTATAGAATCCCAGCGTCAACTATGACCTTGACCCCCTAAAAACGGTCATCTATGTTTAAAAAGTTGAATGCTACACTTTTAATAAGTTAAAGTTATTTTAAACGGGTAAAAAGATGCAATTGCCCTTGTATTTATAGCTATATGGTTTTTTTTGTTTTGTTTTGTATTTTTAATACTTTGACTTGAACTCGATAAATCGATAAGGTTTAAGTTCAGTCGGATTTCTTTTTCTAAATTATTCCTCACTTTTAAAGGATATCATAAGTTGAGTCTCATGAAGAGTTTCAATATAAGTCGTGAAATATATACGTTTATAATCAGTGCTAATGACGTCCGGATTAGGGCTATTATTAGCTGTCCGTCGGGTCAAATGTCTTTAAGACAGACACCTTACAGTAATCGTCTAGCCAGTGCTAAAACCTGCTGGCCTATTCTCTGACGAAGTTCGCTAATAAAACGTTATCCACAGTGTGAATACTCGTTTATGCGGTATAATTGCATTCTTCCTTTAGCATCTAGGTCTATTTCTGGACTTCCTAAGAATTATCTTCTTCGCAGTGTATAGACTTAACAGAATAGGCTTATATTTATAAATGTTTCTTTATACTCAGTGTGTAAATCAATTTCCGTTTCTTTTCCGCATTTTGGTAGATATTGATTAGAAACTAACACAACCATAGAGAGTGTTAGTATTTCCATTCCATCCAGTTAAGTCGAACGAAAGTTAATTATTAAAGTTTCGTGCAGTTCTAAATAATGGCTGGTATAGGATATGTGACGTTAGCCTGAGTTTATCTTAACTGTCATAGCGACCAGTACTTGAATGGAAGGGAGTTCCCTGTTGCCATGGTGACTTCAGAGCTAAGAAACAACAGAACGGCGATCTGTTGTGATGTCTGTGATTTAAAATTAAAATAAATAAATGCACTGTGGGTGTTAAGGGATATCTGAGAACAGCGGCTTTCTATCTCATTTATATATCGCTCTAGTTTATGGTTTCTGTGATCGACTCGCACAGAACTTATCAAAGAGGGTATTGGAAATCAAACTATGAACCCAAACCTCTCTTTCAAATCTCCGTACAACTCAATTTATAAGAAGGCTTTGTCTGGGAAGCACAGACTTATTTTCGTTTCGTATTGATTTCGATAAAGACAATATAAGAATACATCAGTCTCTCACGTAACGCCCAATGGAGGTGATCTCCAACAGATTTCAAGGACCATGGTGAGTTTATCGCTACAAAAGACAACTATTGTCCAAGGGCAGTATGTTTCAAGTAAAGATCTTCTGCTTCACTTAGCACGGGAGAACATGAATTTTCAAACAGAGCCAAACACATTGTGTCAAAGTTACTGTTGGATACACCGCCGTAATATAAGTGAGATACCATTGAGCACGGTGTTAAATACCAATCAATCATATTCCTTCCTTCCTTCCTCCGTCCTTCCTTCCGACCGACCGACCTACCTACTCACTTACTTATCTACCGGCCTACCTAAATTCCTCTTTCCTCCGTCCGTCCTTCCTTCTGACCTTCCAACCGACCGACCTACCAACCTACCTAAATTCCTCCATTCCTTCCTCCTTCTCTCCCTCCCACCAAAACACCGTCCTACCTTCCTTTCTACGTACTTTAATCAAGTTAAATTTCTCGGTTGCAAGTTGTTATACGGCTTCATTTCGTTGAGCTGTTCTAGGATTAACTAGACGGTAAAATTAGCTTAAAACCACTGATCTGTCAGCAGATTACACAGAAACCAACGACGATAGATCTCCCTTACGTACGTGTAAGTTCCATTATCTACACCCAATAACTCGAAGACAGACAGACTTAATTGACAATAGCAACAGAGTCATTACAATGGAATTGGGGCATAAAATGATATAAATAACTATTAACGTAAATCCAAATCTGTGCTAGGCCAGCTTAAACTATGTGATTAATGGAGTCTTTATTAGCGATCTAATCCCGCGGATGAGTCTGTAGATTCCGATGATAGTTGGGCAACTGCGATAAATTGGACCTGGTCGATAATAACTTCTTGAGGCAACCTGACCCATGGCCTTATATAACTAGCCATTCGTAGATTATTAAGACTTGATCCAATCTTCTTCACTGGCAGAGCCATGTACGTGATCAGTACATAAAAGAAATATAGCGCTCAAGGTGAAAACTATGGGAGCACTGAGAACCATCGAACTTATGCTTGTACATGGTTTCTTTCTTCAAAGCCAGTGTACAAACTGGCCACATTTGTCTATATTGGGAACGTTTGAGGTTTAGGCAGATATATAGCAGCCATGCCACAAATCGTCTGATACAGCAGATTTGTGTAAAAATATGATCTATTATTTTTACGCTATTCTGGAGATGACAGAGAATAAGTATTAAAATAAAGCCGGTTATGAATAATTTTTGTGTCTTTTAGAAAGTGAAGATTAACAGTATTTTCGTTATTTTGGGATAACACTTTCTTAGTTTGAACGGATTCTAGGTCAGAAAATTTTGCAGGTTGACACCCGTCCGGGAATCGAACCCACGACCCTCAAAGTTAGGCACTGAATCGCCAGCAGTAAAGCAGGCCACCATGACCACTCAGCCACCCGGCCTTCTACAAAAATAGAAAGTTAGTCAACTGGAGTCTAGATAGCAGACATTCACTACCCCTCTGATAGGAGAGTGACACAGCTCCCAAAGCCGGTTATGTTTATTTACGAGTTTCGGGATTCAAAAGAGCTATACATACACACTGATCACAGTAAATTATGTAAGAAATCTTATACATACACACTGGTCACAGTAAATTATGTAAGCAATCTTATACATACACACTGATCACAGTAAATTCTGTAAGCATAATGAAACAACATTTCTAAAAGCTGTTTGTGTTATTTGAATGGTGCATCCAAATCGTCACAATGTAGATTTATCTGCGCCAAAAACTTGACATGACGTTATGTCAGTGCATGCATATATTAATCACAATAGATCAAGAGCAGCGGATTGTTTGAGAGCATATATTATTACAGTCTGACAGTAGACAAGATTGGAGATGCGAGATGGCACAGAACATAATATGTACATACCAACGCAAACCATACACTTATACACCAAATATATAATTAAACATGTGTTATTTGTAGACGATGGCGGCACCAGGCTTCCATAATATTGGAATGCACAGTATCTTCTCCATTAAATTGAGAACATTTCTCACGGAATCCGATTTTCCATCTTTTATACAGCAATGCGATTAGAGGTTAAAAGGGAAGCTTATATCTTGATTATGGCGATATATTCGCTATTTCTTTGATGTACAATTTTATAACATTAGGGGGGGAGGGGGGCTATAACGTAAACCATGTTCCAATGTGTCGCTAATATTATGCTCTCACGCAAACATTGACCAACTAGTGTTCAACTAGGTCAAGTTTGCTGGGGTTGACGAAAGGCCACTGCTGACCAGTCTAAACCCAGCTTATATGAGGCGATTGTAATCCCCGACCTGCATAAGCAATGTATTTTGTTGCACGTTGTTATGTATCGTCAAAATAGAATATTCTGAATACTGGCATTTACGACAAGCCATGTTGAAAATAGTAACAACAAGTTACTGGTAAACTCCGGTCCGTCTGCAGAAATCTTCGGCATTTATAAGCCTGGTTTTGGAAGCGGCTCTGTGATTGGTCAATTTTGCAAATCAATCAACACCATTAGGGCATGCGTTTGCGTTAGATCATAATATTAGCGACAAACAAAAGACGAGGAGCTTTGTTAGATTTCTGTTGCTCTGAAGGAGCTTTTACATCAATCAAGAGTGGAATATTGTGTATTAGTTGATTCGATTCACAACATTGTGTTGTAGTTTAACAGACATTTTACCCAAGAGAAGGCTTCCTGTTTTAAAGTAGGATCGTCGATAACTGTGTAGCTCGATATATATGTGACTGTTATAATACGTGTCAAGGCTATTCTCAAGTTGCCGGGCAGTAATGAAAGCCAACACCAACAGGCGAATAAAGCGTTCACTTTACGCCTTTTGTTGGGCAATAAAATACCACCAAGACATTACCACCTGCAGTAAAAATTAGTGCAGTTGATAATGGCTACTCGCAAGCTATCTCCCTTTGTAAAGTTCACAGTGCCATTTACCAAATGCTATACTCCAGCCACCTTAGTGATGCCAAAACTTTTTTATATATATAGAAAAACCTTTACCGCCACTTTACAGCACAAATACTCGTTGAACATCCCGGAAGTTTTTTAAACACAACATTATAAACATACCTGATGACTAAGAAAACTGAGCATGCGTATATAATCAAATTATCTTCTCGCACTTTAATCGTGACCTGAATAATTCGGTATTCATATTAACAAATTTCAGGTTCTTTGATTGGCAGTTGAGCATAATGCTTTTATCGACTTCTTAAATCAATATGACTAGCTTATCCTAGTGTTGGAAGAACCTATGTACATTAACAAGATAATTAGAAACAGGTCACATTAGTAAGCCGTAAGTCGCAAGTGCGAGCTTTAGTAACAAAAAAAAGAACTGATAGAGAGGTGAAATTCAAACGACATAGATCCAACAAAACATACAGGATTCGTGTGCATTGGCTTTTCCCATCAGACCTTAGGAGCAAGAAGAAATCTATCTGTTGTGTTATAATTGTTTTCGTTTTGTTATTGTCCTGTCTTGTCTTTGTTCGTTGCCAGTGAAGTCGAATGTGGTTTCCTGCACCCATTCCGCTAGCACGCAGTCTTATGAGTGATGACGGAGCGAAATCCGAACAAAGCATTTATAGCACCCATGTGCTTAGAATAAACGGTAAAACGTAGTAATAACACTAACGGTTGACTGCCAAACCAAGCACTTGTCACTGTAAAGGAGTGATTGAATAAAATGATTACTTATATTAGAATATATGAGGTAAGGGTCAGCTGCGAGTCCTGCTTGGCAATAGCGCTGGGTTCCAAATAGGTTACATAATTTGACAGAAAAACTAATGGAAAAACGCAAAGCCTTGTAAAAGGCTTAAAACCTTATGAAACTTGTATTCCTACTCATTTTGTTTTTATTCTTCGCAAATTGTACTCAGAATAATAGAAAATGATACGTTGTTGGAGAAATGTATGATAACTACGTAAAGAAAGTCAGCGAAAAACATTCAATTTGACTTTCACTCGCTTCAAATTCCAACACATCTGGCGAAAAACATGTTCGATGGAGTTGATACGAAAAGCAATTTCAAGCATGTTAGTCATAATACATCAATAGGCATACTACAGCTGCAATTTCGTAAAATTTAGCAATCTAAGGTATCCAAAACACGGATTTGCAAAACGAATAAGATGAATCGATTGAAGCCAAAACACAATCCAACAATATTGTTCAACTAATCATAACTTTATTACTGATATGAATGTATATCCTTCGTTTTAAACAAACGTCTGAAAAATGGAAGTACAGTCGAACCCGCTTTATTGCATAACCAAAATGCCACTTGTTTTTATGCAATAAACCGATCTATTCGATAAACCGTGCTGATGGAATGGGAAGTAGGTTATCTAACTTTACTCCGCATTGTGTTGACTCCTCAACATCCTCTTGTTTCCCTGCACATTTTCGTTTTCTTGATGAGTTGCCGTTTTGATTAAAATCAGATAAAACATTGCCTTTATTCTTATAAAGCCGAGAGACTTGAGATTGTGATATTCCGAACTCTTTTGCGACCAAACTTTGGGATTTACCGGCCTGAAGTGCCTTGATGACTTGAACTTTGCCTGCCAAAGGTAAATCTTTGTGTCGGGACATGTTTAGACTTACAGTGAACAACAACTCTCATTTTAATGATCTGAGACTGCTTCGGCTAATGTTTTATTGAGTTTGTGAGTTAAGCCACTACATGTAGCTGAAAGCCAATGCAATACATCTGTGTTCAT
>JAQQZZ010016783.1:0-11325 GCA_030265115.1 Mopalia vespertina | reverse complement strand
GGGTTTAACGTCATACTTAAGGGTATTTCACGTTCCAGCCCAATGGGTGAAGGAAACCACCCTCAACACCACTGGCAACAAACAAAGACAAGATGAGACAAATACAGGTAAAGAACAGGATGCAATACAGACACCACAAACAGATCGGCTTCCTGTTCCCTGTAGCTCTGATAGCACCAGGGCAACATGAAGCTCCCTCCAACCACCCGCCAAGGGTAACAAGAAGCCTCTTCCGAATTGATCCACCATAATATCAGAAGCCTTACTTATTAAATGAAGCCACATCCTGAGATCTCTGGTTGAATTCACTCTGAATGAGGCACTGTCCCCAACAGGTGTCCAGATGAAAGTTGATCAGCCTCTGGTTATAAAACGTTGAGTCCCCCTCTTTGAACATGTTCACCTCTCTTACCTTCAATCAAACATAATTAACACAAAAAAAACTTTATACATCTATCATATACATGTAAACTCAAGAGTTTTTGACTTATATTTATAGGTTATTGGTTTGTATGGCTCTGTATGGGCAAGTCCTGGCGCTGTCGGAAGCTGTGAGCTTGCGAGTGGTTTTCCAGCACCATGACAATTCCATACAAAATCATACAATCCAATAACCTATTTATTACAACTCACTTGTCTATGTAATTAAACTTAAAACAGAATATCCAGCCATTTATAACAGACATTTCTTTCATTCATTTCAGTCGGTCACTTCCATTTAACTACGTGCGATGTGTCAGTGATGTCTGAAAGATCAGTGTCCAATATCTGTGATATTGGACAGTTGTAGTTTGTACATAATATCAAACGGATGAACAGGTGTATAATAAAGCATTTTATTGTGGACGGAACTTCAGTTGAAAACGAAGAATCATTGTATTCAAACAGTTAAAACCATGCTATGACGTTAGCAATAATGTGAAGTGCTGTATTTGCAATGCTTTAAACATACTTGTCTTAGATGGCCTATTGAACAATAGAAACTGTCAAAATCAAAACAAAGTTTATAATATTTTGAATAAATCAACAGAGAAAAAATTTGCTTACCTCCATAAAGTTTATAATATATACAATTACCTGTTGCTGAGAGAGTCCTAAAGCATTGGCAATCTCAGTCATGTAGTTTTCACAGATCAACATTGCCTGTGGGCCCCCGAACCCCCGGAATGCAGTGTTTGATGCGATGTTCGTCTTACACAGGTAACCTTTGATGTGTACATTAGGAATGTGGTAACAGTTGGTCACATGGTACATAGCTCGCTCCAATACCTGTATGTTTATAAAATTATATTTCTAAAAAGCAATCACACCAGCACAGGGATGTAGATTAATTAAAATTGATAAATCCTCTTCTGTTCTAAATAACATCCCAGTCTCTCGAGTCTTGTTATGGGTAACCTACAGACATCTCGAGAAGGTTATGACCATTAACATGGTGTATAAAGTATTGGTAAATATTACCAGCAAAATAGTCGGTATGGGTTAAATTTATAAATGCTTATAGCTTGGAGTTTAATCATGAACAATATAGGCTAACATCATTGAATGATGTTGGAGGAAACATGATTAATTATCATGAGGAAACAGGATTAATTATCATGAGGAAACAGGATTAATTATCATGAGGAAACAGGATTAATTATCATGATGAAACAGGATTAATTATCATGAGGAAACAGGATTAATTAACATGAGGAAACAGTATTAATTATCATGAGGAAACAGGATTAATTATCATGGTGTTACAGTAAATATGACAATAGAAGCTGCAAAAAGACTGAAGGAAAAGATATTTGACAATGAGAGGAAGAAAGGAAACTGCAAAAGGCTGGAGGAGATGAGAGGGAACGAAATTTGATAGAATGGTGGAAGAGAAACTGGAACAAGACTGAGCAAAGGAAGATGCGCAAAAAAGATAAATAAATTTGTTTGTTTGTGTAATTGGGGTTTCTAACACCATACTTTAATGTGCAACAGCTCAATGGGTGAAGAAAACTGCCTTCCAAGCCTCTGGCAACAAACAAGGATATGACGAGACAAAAACAGAACAATCACAAAAATGTCATATTCGGTACTTACAGACACTGATAGGTCATAACTACAGCCTGCATTACTATACAGTTCAATATCCAAGGCTGTCACACTGCCATCTTTTGTATACCCCACCTTTATCAAACATAGAAAGATTAAATTCATAGGAGTTTCTATAAAATGTATCTTTAAATTAAAATTTCTAAGACAGTATAGCTTCTCAAAATGTGTGCACATGTAAATGAATAAAGAATGTAGCTTTGTTTGAAACACTTCTGTCAGAAAATATATAAAATACTTTTTTGCTGTGGTGCTTTCAGGTCCAATGAGCAACATGAAGCCGATCGATTTGCTTCAACATTTGGACTGGTATGACATCAAGAGTGAAAGAAGTTTAAGTAAGGTGTAAAACCCAGAAAGCCAGATTAAATAAAAAAAACAGTGGATTACATGGCTTGACGTCATCTAATAGCCGATTAAATTAAATAGTGCTTTGAGCAACCGGCCAGAGTTAAATATCAATTTCAAATCTTCTGATTCTTTTTCACCTTATATTTCCCATAGAAAGGGTGTCGTGTTCCAGTTGAGATCATGTCTTCGTCTCTGTCCAGCATGCAGCGTACAGGCTTACCAAATCTGAGAAATAGATTATTTCATTGGGATTAACTTAATGTTGTACTCAAGGGTATTCCACTTATATGACAGATAGTCCACTTTACACTTTGCATTAGGCCTACTTAAAAACAGGAAGAAACATTATTAAAACTAACTCCACGATTGCTAGAGCCACATCGTGTGACTCAATCATATACATGTACCCTAAGACAGACTTACACAAGCCAGTGAGCGGTAAATCGAAGAAGGATAAATAGATAGCTAACTGATATTTCATTCATATTGTATCAAGGTGTTTAACATAGCGCAAGACTATTTTGACTAAGCTGCAACAACGACTCCATTGACAAAATATAACCACCTCCTACAATAAACAGTAAAGACCAGAAAGAAACTTTTGAGATAAAATATAGCTAGGCAGGAGCTATCATGTCATAGTACATAGTTTCTCTGGAACATATTGCAGGAGATCATTTCCACTTTATAGGAGACTACTGGGTATTAATGTTTCTAAAATAAATATCAATTGTGGGTGAATTGATAGATTGATTAATTGTTTGATTGATTGATGTCTAGGTCAAGGGTATTCCACCGATTTAAGGTCAGTTTGACACAAGCGCAAACATAATAAGCGCAGTGCTTTGCTGGAAAGTTAATCTTCCCCCAGTGCTTAATAAAGACAGCAATACTAATCTTCAAACAAACTACCCAAAGCCAGAGGGCTAGTGGGTAAAAATGAATAAAGACTCACTTGACAGCAGCCACGGCACAAACAGCAGCCAATGGGGTAGCTCGAGATTCTTTGCCTCCAAATCCACCACCTTGCAACACAAAAAGAGACTTCCTGTGTTAGCTAATTCTATGTGTAACAAATTAGATTATAGAATGTGATTGATTTGAGATTTACATTGTAGGCCTATTTATTCTAGAACAACGGGTGATGAGATCCAGTCTGGATGCCAGTTCCATCAAACAAAGACAATATAGGACAATCACAACACTCAATACAATGACATCACAAACTTGGCAGCTTTGGGTTGCCCATTAATCTCTTAGGGCAACAGGGCAACGATAAGCTCTTTCCAAGGGATTATATGACAGGTTAATACTTTAAACACATTCAGCAGAATTTAAAACCCAAAGAATCCAAACAGATAAACTTTCATTTCATTGGAGTTAAACTTCGTACTTAAGGTTATTTCACTCATATGACAAATATATGCCAGTAGGTTGTCATACTAGTGAAACAAGTGAGTTAAGGAAACCCTAATATATTGGTAATTAACAAAGACGCAAAATGGCAATCACAACATGCAAAAAACAAAGCTGTTCTAAGTACCCAGCTATTAGCCCCGAGACAACCAGTTAAAATTAAGGTAATATCAACAAAACAAATATGAGTTGATAATAGATACATGTGTATCAAATATACTTTTATATATTTTAATATCTTTTAAAATACACTGTCTGTAGAATACCCATAATAACAACAGATTAAGATCTAGAATACCCATAATAACAACAGATTAAGATTAAAATTAGAAAATTGTCTCTGCAGGTTTAGCTAGGTGATGAGACGATTCATAGCTTTTTTTTAATCAACATACCTCTGGCAATGTGATTCATTTATAGAAATATACATTTTAAGTAAACTTTACAAAAAAGTACACTGCTGTCTACTTTAGCCTTTGTAGCTCAGTCTGGCCAGATACCGGAGTTCTAATCCCAGTGGACTTTTTTGTCTGCATTTAAAATATATCTTAAATCTTCGTTTTAAAGAGGATGGGGGTATTTGGGTTTATGCCTTCTTCAAAGCCAAAATGGCCAAAGAAAATACCTTGATCAGCCAGTCAACAAATAATGACACAACACAGCATAATCACGACAATTAACCTCAGATATTTTGGTTACGAGTACGGAAGGAACTGAGCTATATTCCCAGATATTTACCTAGTCTTTTAGCTTTACAGACCACTCTGTTCTCAGGGACACCTAAAACTGCTGCCACAACCTTCTACAATATACATTAGAAACAACTTTCAATGATCTATGGAATTTGTCAAATAAGTCAACATTTAAAAATATTTGAACTGTCTGCTATGAAAATTATTCTTATTAAGCAGATATATTAATTGAAATACTCAATAAAAGGTATTTTATGTATTTCATTGACATGACTGTGGTCTATTCCATTAATAATCCACACTACATGTAGCACAACCAGAAAATCTTAAATGTTTTCATAATGTTGGATTGTTTGTTTGTTTGATTGGGGTTTAATGTCGTACTCAAGGGTATTCCACTTATATGGTGACTGATTGTCCACTTCACACTGTTCCTTGCCTAATTATGGTGGAAACAGACCTCATAAAAACCAACCCCGTGATTGCCTGAGCCACGTGATGTGACGCACTCATATACCTGATGGTCGACAGACGGAATCAATCCCGTGAACAGTACATTGGAGTAGGATTAGCCAGCGCACAGGCTTACCAATAAGCCACGGGTTTAATAATAATGGAAAGTTAATCTTCCTCCTGTAGTAGTAAAGACAATATTGCTACACTCCAAAGAAACAAACTGGCCTTAGCCAGAGGGCCACAGGATTCGAAGTGAAGTTATATTGTCTTAGTACTGGGAGAGCATTCATTTTCCACCATAGCAAAAACCTTCACATTAATAATAAATATTAAATAATAATTATAATAATAATATACTTTTATTTCAGACTTTTGTCCATATAACATTACAATTGGACATATTTGATTTGCAAGAATACAGCAAATTCAGTCTACGACTGTACACATATGTTTGTTTTCCTCAAGCATGTATATAAATGATGTAGTCTATGGCTATACAAAATGTTTTTCCAATGTTTAATAATCTTTGAGAATATGAAAATACCACAATTTAGAATGTTTTGACAAGGATGTTATGAAGTCTATGGTTGGGCTAATGTTACAGATAGATTACATCATCACCACATAAGTAAAACACCCTTGAGTATTAGGTTACACCAATCAAGCACTAAATCAGTACCATGGCTGTTTCCAGTTTCAAATGTCATAACTGTAGGGCTGGGGGAGTACCACACAATAGTAATAGAGTACAGTACTTTTCCTGTGATGATACTCACAGTACAATTACAAGCATTTTGTACAGAACCCAAGTACGAGTTTGAGTACATGATAATAATCATACACATCAGCCATATGTTGAGTTGAGGAGATAGCGGTAACCTGAGATTCAGCCACATGCTGAATTAAGTAGATAGCAATCACCTCACTGTCTTCTTACCCGAGATTCAGCCACATATTGAGTTGAGGAGATAATAGTCACCTCACCATCCTCTTACCTGGAATTCAGTCACATGTAGAGTTGAGGAGATAACGGTCCTCACCATGCTTTTACCTGGAATTCAGTCACATGATGAGTTGAGGAGAAAACCATCCCCTCACTGTCCTCTTACCTGAGATTCAGCCACATGTTAAGTTAAGGAGATAACTGTCACCTCATTATCCTCTTACCTGCAATTCAGTCACATGTTGAGTTGAAGAGATAACTGTCACCTCATTATCCTCTTACCTGAGATTCAGTCACATGTTGAGTTGAAGAGATAACCATCACTTCACCATCCTCTTTCTCTGGGATCACCAAACAGGCCTGGGTCTCCAGGTAGAAATGTTCCTGTCCGCTGAGATGCATCTCTCCCTGATGAATTCTAAACGCCTCCTTGAAACCAGCTTCTACATCACCCTTCTGAAAAGTCTTTGGCATATTATCAAAAAAAGACTTTTCCTTGATGGCGTCCTGTCAAACAAAAATTAAATTCTGAATTTTGTGAACTTGTGACATTTTATCCAGGAGTATGGACAACAACAAGAGACAATATATGGTTTGGTTTGATTGGGGTACATGTATTTAAAGATATTTTACTCACATGATATGTATGAGAGAGTCCTAGATCAAGGAGTTAATCTTTAAGTTTGTTTGTTTCATTGGGGTTTGACGTCTTACACAAGTCTACTTCACTTATATGACGACGGATTGTCCATCTGCAATATTCCTTGCCTAATTACTTTGGAAAACCAGGAAGAAACCTCGTAAAAACCACCCCTGACATTGCCTCAGCCACATCATGTGACTCACTCACCTTTATCTGATGGTTGACAGGGGGACTTGATCCCGTGAAGGGTATTGAAGTAGAATTAGTAAGCGCACATGCTAACCACTAAAATGGACGCTGGCATTTTTTTTTTAGAAACCTTGTATTTCCAATCACACAAAATATATATATTATACCCTAGTCACTTTGCAAAAAAACTAATACATGTTGTTTTGGGTGATGTGCATACATGTACCAACAGCTTAAACTAGAAGGATAAATAATAAAGAACTTTCCAGTACCCGTATGGTGATTATTGGAGCCAAGTCTTCATATGAAATCTGTACAGCTTTGGCGGCTCTTTGAGCATGGACTTGAGTGTGGGCAACGATAGCTCCAATTGTCTGACCTTCACAAACCACCTGCATTGATCAAACACAGGTATAATGTAACACAGTAGAAAGGTATATAATATATTAGATTTGTGCATGGATATGGATGGCATTGGTTGATTGATTGGTGTCTTATTCTGTGCTTCATGACAGCAGTGTATTCTAGCAATAATTGACACTAGCATAACCATAAATAATTAATTGCATAAGTATTTTAATACTGTTGGAAAGTTAATCTTCCTCCAGTGCTTAGTGAAAACCGCATTGCTATACCCTAAACAAACTGCCCTTAGCCAGAGGGCTCATACATGTATATTTGGATGGCAACTTAGATTTATTCAGAGTGCATCAGTGTAAGCCTGCTTTTTAAAATGACTATACAGTTGAAACAGTGATGGGTTAGAAGGCACCATAACAAATAAACATTTCTGAAACTCCAAAATTGTAAATATCCAGAAATATTCAAAAATCACTGTACCAAATTCATTTGACACCCATTTGCACAAACAGATTGCTTTATATGTATAATTATATGACTATTATTTAATGCATGTATATCAAGTACATACTTCATTTGAGGCAAATAATTCTTCATCATGTTTAGCTGGACCCCATAAATTGGTTCCTGGAACATCATTACAGGTCACATAGCCCACAATACCCGCCATCTTCATTGCTCCTTGAAAATCCATGGCATGAATATAGGCGTGAGCTTTTGTACTGCGCACCAGAGCCACATACAGCTCATCTGTAATTAAAAAAAAAAAATATTCCAAAAGTCAATTTCAAAGTCAATCACACTGGCACAGGGATGTTGATTAATGAAAAGCAATAAATAATATCATGATCTAGATATATATTTTGAATAAATGAAGAGAGATAAATATAGCTCAGTCAGTAGCATATTGGGCCTGTAACCCAAAGGTCCCGTGGAAGAGAGGCTAAATTGTGATGATCTTCTTTCCTGCCTTGCCTCAGGAAGATGGTGGGGGTCATGGTGGGGGTCATGCAGACCCTAGATAAGCCCCCAATTTTAGCTTGTACATCGTGTCAGATCTGTGCATAATTATTTTCTATTATCAATACCTTTATAAGGAGGTAAGTCATCAACATAAATAGCTTCCCCAGTGGCTTGCTTCATTGCCGAGAGATGTGGGAGGGGCCTGCCTGCGTCACTCTGCATCTCCACCTTCTCCTCAAATAACTGCAGGCTATGGGTGGGTTCACGGTGAAAAAGGGGAGTGGCACTCTGATATGTGGCAGGCACCGGGTCCTTAATTAACATCTAAATAGGAAGAGGTGATAAATATTAACTTAAGAAATTACTAATGATTTTTAAATTACCTACACATAGATGTAAATGAATGATAAAAACTTTCAATATTTATTGATTCATAGCAGGAAATTTTGACTGATTGATTGGTGTTGTATTGTCTTGCTCAATGTTATTTCACTTGTACGATGGAGGTGTACAATAATGCCACAATAAAGTGTTATTATAATAATAAGTGTTTTACTGTTGGAAAATTAATCTTCCCCCAGAGCTAGGTTGAGACCATGCGACCATGCTCAGAGCACATTGACCCAAGCTAGATGGTCCGCAAATTTTAAAAGCGAATACTGATTGGAGAATCGATCCCTACGCTCTAAAGATTGTAAGAGCAAGTGATAAGTATTAATAGCTGGGGATTTTGAGCAAAAACACAATAACATTATTAAAAGCCACAGAACAACATCCCATAAAATATAGTTGCAAGTGAAAGTGTTATGCATTTTTTCTTGCGTTTGTTGCAAAGGTAGCAGCACTTTGGTACCGTTTATTACCAGTGATAAACAGAAGTTATTGTCTTTATTCTAGCTTCTATATGCTTGTCTGTCTCAAAACAGTTATTTTACATAAAAAGATCAGATATATGATAGGATTCTGAATTTCATTGTTTACAAATTTTATCAGCCTCTCTAAATTTGCCAGGCTGAAACATCTTATGCATCCTAATTTACATGTACACATACCTTATCCTGTAACTTTAATTTAACAGTGAGGTAGAATTTGAAAAAGAAGCTGGTAGTGAGGGTGTGTCTGTATTCAGCCATGCCCCCTGGGGAACCGGGTGGAAGGGGTATTTCCTCCCCTAGACTTCTGCATACATCTTGAAGCAGGGACTCGTCCCAGTTCCTAAACATCACAAAACATTTTTTGCAAATGTGTAAACCTGGTTAAACCTCGTACTCCGGGTATTCTATTTATATGATAACAGATTGTCCGGTTCAGACTGATCCTTGCTTAAAAACCGTGGAATACTGGGAGGAAACCACATCCTCAATTGTCGGAGCATCATCATGTGACTTACTCATACACCTGATGAAAAGCCAACCACTTGATAACAGCTGGGGGCCTTTAATTTTAATGTCGTCTTTCTTGTCAAATATCAGAAATAAAAGTGCACAAATGTTGTCACAAATAACGGATGTTATAATAACAGGGGTAAGGGAGATAATCCGAGGTAAGTTTGTTGGTTTTAATATTTGTATAAATCCATAAAAATGTTTAAACAGGTTATTATCACTTCATAAGAAACGTTATTTTAATAAGTGTAAGAATTGTTAAGTAAATCTCGATAAATATTTGTTCAAAATAATATTTCATTGTGACATACCTTTCTTTAGCCAGTGCCATAGATTTCAAAGCCATAATTGTAGTAGGCGCCATACCCCCATAACTGATAGATAAATCAACAATCTGGTCACTCTCCCCATCAAACAGCACTCTAATAGCAGAGTTTACAATGGCTATGTCATCGTCTCGTCTGTGTGACTGTTTGTATGCACAGAAATACTCAGCCTAAAAACAAAACTTATTGATTTTAATGTAAACTACAGTATATAACAGTGAGAGCCATGCAACTTCAGAAAGCTCAGATTTACTGATAACAATATTTATAATAAAGAATATTTCGACTTTTCAAAAAACATCTCTTACAATTCAATCCTCTATCAAATTATATATGTATTGTTAATTATTTAATCAGCAGTAGATTTGTGTACTGACCATAAAATTTTGTGTGTTCAATTCAAATATTTCAAATATCTTGTTCGGTTGATGTTTTATGCCATACATGTATTTCGGCAGTAATTGACACTACATGTAGCACAACCATGAAGTGTGAAGTATTTTGATAATGTTGGAAAATTAATTTCCTCTAGTGCTAAGTAAAGACAGCATTGCTACTCTCCAAACAAACTGCCCTTAGCCAGAGGGCCCAATATTTTTGTAACTAGAGCCTTAAAATTACTATGTATTCTTCTTATCCTAGGGTGTGGGAGGGGTAGGCAGCCCTTGTAATGAGTTGAAGCTATTCACCCCTAACATTCACATTTTGCATTTCACTTATTTACTGAGTGGTCAACCTTAGCAAATATTTTTGGTTGTCCTCCACAAAAAATAGGTTGTCCCGGACCAGAGGAACATAGGCTTTTCTGGGGCTGCATTCATGGCAGAGTTTAACATAAAAAAGAAGACAAAAATATATAATTTGTCTATGGAGTTTGTTGCTTTGGTTTTTACAAAGCTGATTTAACAATCGAACTGTGTAGAAATTTAAATGATTCACCAAAAGAAAAGTATATACAGACTTTTGGAGAAAGCCGATCAATAGTCGTATCACTAAACATGATCCATGATTTTTTTTTAATGTTTTTGCGATTTATGTAACACTGGAATACAATCCAAAGTATCCCATTACGTCTATTAAGATATTTTGGACAGAAGAACTGAAATAAGTCTTCTTTAAAATGTGAAAGTAATTAGCTGTTTTAATGTCAGTTTATGCCTAATAATTTACTTACTTGTTTTGTATATGGAATGTGTATAGCAACAACAACCTCATCTGGTCTCACTACCGTTTTTCTGTAACCAGTGAAAAATGTATGGTCCATTTTAACTGATCTGTATCCACCATCTGAAAATTATAAAAGTATGGACAATAATTAGTTTTATGTAGTAGGCCTTAATGTTAGTGGCACATCCACATATCAAAACTGTAAATCTAGGGATTGATTGATTGATTGATTGGTGTTTTACGCCCGTGTTTAAGGGTATATCACTATATGACAAGAGTGTATTCCAACAATAATTGACACTAATGTTGGAAAGTTAATTTTTCTCCAGTGCTAAGTAAAGAC
>JAQQZZ010016772.1:0-11325 GCA_030265115.1 Mopalia vespertina | reverse complement strand
TAATAATTACCAACATCCCACTCCCGATATTCAGAGAGACCCATCTTATACTCCTCATAATTACCAACACCCCACTCCCGATATTCAGGGAGATCCATCTTATACTCCTCATAATTACCAACACCCCACTCTCGATATTCAGGGCGACACATCTTATACTCCTAATAATTACCAACATCCCACTCCCGATATTCAGGGCTACACATCCTATACTCCTAATAATTACCAACACCCCACTCTCGATATTCAGGGCTACACGTCTTATACTCCTAATAATTACCAACATCCCACTCCCGATATTCAGAGAGACCCATCTTATACTCCTCATAATTACCAACACCCCACTCTCGATATTCAGGGAGATCCATCTTATACTCCTCATAATTACCAACACCCCAATCCCGATATTCAGGGCGATCCATCTTACTCCTCATAATTACCAACACCCCACTCTCGATATTCAGGGCTACACATCTTATACTCCTCATAATTACCAACAACCCACTCCCGATATTCAGGGCGATCCATCTTACTCCTCATAATTACCAACACCCCACTCCCGATATTCAGGGCGACCCATCTCATACTCCTCATAATTACCAACACCACTCCCGATATTCAGGTCGACCCATCTTACTCCTCATAATTACCAACACCCGACTTACCCACCATGACCTTCATTTGTATCAAGCTAATAGTACCGGACTGCTTAGCAATAACCCAGATTTAATTCCACACCGTCACAAAGAAACTTAATCATCACGATACGACATACATTAATGGTCTAAAGTTAATGCTATAGTAAAGGTTGTGTGTAATGTAAAGCTTTAAAAAAAATGTGTAAAGGAGTTCAACTCTTTTTATATGTTTCTGTAATGGTTGGAAATATTCCAGCATTAGCAAACCAGTAGCGGTTGATTTTTACAGGAACAATCATACTTTGGTGGGGTATAATAACCCAAGGAAGATGCATGATGACCCCAAAACCTCCCTCCCCCCCCCTCCTCCCACACACACACCCACTCACAAAAGACATTTGCTTATCTAAACATTGAATTTCTTTAATAACTAACTTACCTATATTTAAGTCACCGTTATCCACCCTCACCTTAAAATTAACAGTAAAGATTGTACTAATACATGTACATCATAAAGCTAATTGCTAAATGTTTTGCATAGCCTGCTCTGTATGAGATCAAATATTGTCAAAACAAGCGTGTTTTTTTTAAATTTGTTGAAGACATATATTTGCTTAATGTAAGTGTTCATGTTAAAGAACTGAATGACGCATGATATTATACAATCAGTTTTATAGTTGGAATTATCCAGTTGCCGTCAAAAACACATGTCTGCATTCTTACAAGCGGTATGATTCCAAATCCCGCTATCTTATGTCATTATCGTTCCTAGTATTCATTGATTCCTGTAAGGTTAAGCCACAAATGTCAAGTTAGGGGGTTGGATAAAGCCACGATATTAGCGAGAGATCCCTCACTGAGCCTTTTTGATAGCAATTCGGTCAAAGTGACATGGCTTAATATCACATCATATCAGATATGTTATTATTTGTGTGGGCAGTTTCATGATATCATTTCACGATTACTTCGTCCCCCGATAGAGCGCTCAAGGGCTGATTTCCTCGGGCAGTCACGGTAGCTCTGGGTTAAGGACACCGGGGGGAAGGCGACGGTGTTTAGTCCGGATACTCCTCCCCGGTCCAATCGCCTCTTCAATCACGCCTGGTGTAACGCTATAAAACCAGCAACGCTCTATTGGGGTACATCAGTCGACAGTCAGCACCGATCGTCTGTAGATCGACGTCTAACTGTACCTCTATGAGACACGCACAATTGGACTTTTGTATGCCAATTCGTTTTACGGGTTAACCTTGTTTCTAGCATACCTTAAGACAGGGCTGCAATATTAAGTTTTGATTTTTACTTGTTTTATGATTATCTGAGGCTCACTCAAAATGTATTCAGGTTGTGTGATAGCGATCCTTGTGGCATTTCTCTGCGAACTTGTAGAATTCTCAACAGCAACTGAAGGAGGCTGCGGACATGGTGAGATTGTCCGGTATAATGTCACTTTCGTCGCCGAATGGTCTCATAGAAAATTCCCCAAAATGTTTCCAAGATACAGACCTCCAGCACAATGGTCCAAAGTGGTCGGTAAGTACCTTACAAGCATGCACTAAACGTTATTTTGCTTAACGAAGGGAGATAATCAACCATATAACAATGGGTGTGAAGTGCTTATTCACAATAATTCATCCTGTTTTCGTCAAATGTAGTAGGCTGAACCTTTCGATGCCCACATAGTTTCTCACTTATCTGCATCCGTTGTGCATTCGTTCCAAATCATAGTTTTAAATCTCGAATGTTCAGGGCTCAGACTGCTAACATTTGCTTTATTTTTGTCTGATTGCAATTAAATGTTAACTCCACTGAGCACTAACATACTTTGAGTCACCTCTTTAAAAATGTCACAAAAGAAAGCCGTTAAAGTTCAATACAAAAAAGAAGAGTGTTGGCTTGAATCCACAAAGTTAGTTGAAATAGACTCTGGTACACACTCGCTACCTTCTGTCCACGTGAATAGGTGTTATCCAACTCCAGCCCGAACTCTTCATAGATAAGGATTTATACGGTGTACAACTCGACGCACATGTAGACGGAACATGCCAACGTCGTCAACATTGACTTTTCACTACTTTATTAAACTATTTTAGAGACACCAACTGATAACCACGTGACTTGACATTTATTGTCAAATGTGAAAAAATAAAAGAAGATTAGTACATGATTCATGGTGGCAGTTCTTAACAAAGCCAGCTTTTAAATTCAACAATAGAATGAAATTGTGATGGGTTTTTGTTATGTGTGGAGACCACGAGTAAGGTATGCGCAGTTTTGTAAGAAATTAATATTTACGAACCATCGGCTTATATTCATTATTTCAGCATGAGGTACTGGATTCCTTGTGCGATTCAACTACTTTTGAGATGCAATTATAGTTTATATTACAGTATAGGCCTAATTAGAATGAATTCTTCTGATTGCCAGCAATCTTGTGATAGTCATTAATCAGTAGTAAGAGGTTAACATCTACAGAATTCTGATGTTCTAAGATTATGCCTGCGTGCAATCGTCTTGATAAATTTAATCTTAAATTTACTCTTTAATAACACGTCGGAGGTTTGGCTATTATATAAATACAGATAACAATTGCACTAATACATTGGGCGTTCCACAAATCGTTATAAAACAAGGGCGAAACATCATAGCTATGTACCGTTTATTGAGATAAGAGACGTTATTGAGTGCCGAACTGTATTATGATGGAAATCTTGACTTGAGTCGTGTGTTAGCACAGCGGTGACCGGAGAGCAACTCCCCACGATTAGTTCCATTTTAGGTGGGAAGAAATTAACTCCTAACAAAATCCACATGTTCCCACAATAACTTGACTGGGCCGCGAGCGAGCACCTCAGCCTCGTGTCACGCGACTATGCTTAGACCCCCACGTACTCACCTTTATTTTACACTTACTGTTGGTCAACTGGCATGCTGGCAGAGACATTTGCTTTAACATTTGGACCAGTTAAAGTATACTTTGCAAAATAGACTCAAAGCATTTTTAGAGAACAATCGTGATGTGTCTATATGACCTTTGTGGACTCGGGGCTAGATTGATATTATTGTCTCACTCGGAGATTGGTCATTTTGTGCTTCTGTACGCGGATCAAAGGACACTTTTACAAAATGTTGTACGACAAAAATACTATCGAGTAATAAAATTTTGTTATCTTAAACTATATGCGTAAAACATCGTTCGAGATTTTAATGTCTAAAGATATTTTTTTAAATGGCCTGTAATTTGGAAGCATTATTACCAATACTATAGCAACTGTTGTTTTATGTTGAACCTTTCAGTTCAAAGTGTCCAGAAGTTCTATTTTTGTTTTCTATCTCTTGCTTTGTTACACTTTAAAATGCAACAGGTGTACATAGGTGTTCAATATTATATGGGGTTTCTTATACCAGGCTGTCGCTATACATGTCTGTTTAAAGAATACACATTGGAGAGACCTGGGTGCCAATGAAAGCCACACACGTGGTCAACATGAACATTTATCAGGAAAGAGTCTGTTGAAGAGGTCAAGCTCACCAACTAGACCAGATTAAAAAAGTAACAAAACCGCTACATAGCATGTGCTGCAGATGTAATACAAACAACACCATGAGGAAACCATACGGTGTACAGACTCGGGTTTGGACTTTTCCCTTTATTTTTACCTCGAAAGATTTTGTGATACACAATGTGCGTTTTTTAAACGAGAAGTAAACCAATCTCACATGGATTGTTTTTCAACTTTTTTGCCAGCCTTCAGTTTAAACATTGAATGTTGGCTAAACTTCAATTGAACTGTCGTCAGAAAATGGTAAACAGGACATGAATATACTTTTCATTAGTTCAAAGGTGCCGCCATTTGTGACCAAAACTGTGCTCTCTTACCCTACCTGTATATAGATCATGACAACCAATATATTCTCGTATTCATGGGGCTAGTTCAAAATCTCCAAAACCGACTTATTTAACACAGAGATTAATTTTAAAGTATTGAAATTAAAGAGAGTTAATAACACGTCTTTTTGAGGAAGGGAATGTAAGTCACACATTAAGACACGGAACACATCAGCTGCCTATTGTGGAGCCATAGTGCTTGAAGTGTTAATAGTCTGGTTTGAATTCCTTAACCTCTTCCTGTATGGGCTTTACGCAATATATGTTACCTGCTACCAAAATGGATACTTGGGCAAAAAGAAACGCATGCAATAAGTATTTGACAGTAACAATTAAGCCCGTCAACATGTGAGCTAGTGCATATTTGACAATATTCACGCATGTATGTGCTATGGCATGCACGTGCAAATTGGGGGGAAAAATTCACAGGTTTAGTTCAAAGATGGGATGTAGAGTTGTTGCAAGGACGGATAGGATTGCATCCTTTTAAATTCCTAAAACCAATTTAACAATTTAAGTGTGTGGTGCGAACATTAATTCTTGAAAACGAATTCACCTATTAGTTTTAAATTTGATGTGCAGCATTATCCTGTTGAAATTAAAAACAAATTTACCAATGACTTTCAAACGTGTACCGACATACCTTTCTGTTGAAATGACAGCTAGCTTGCAATTTTTCCACGTCCACGGAGAATTTACATATGGGTTTTAGAAACTGTTATTGTCCAAAACTAATCTTAGGGTATACATATTGTTGTGTATGTTGTATTACATCTGGTAAGACTTGAAATAGCTTCCTGTAATATTGATGATAAGCACTATTGCCCTTATTTTTGGTGAAAGAAAAGTTTTCTGAAAAATAAGTGAGTATATGAACAGCACAGTGAGCATGTGGAAGTTCTTTTTTTTTTAGAATGAACCTTTGACGGCGGACGTGCTTCATGTCGCTACTCGAGTTGTTACAGTATTCAAGTGGCCCTTCAATAGCCTATCAATACGTAATGACAGCAGTTAAATCTACTTTGAATATCAAATTGGTAAAGGGGCCGTAGCTTAGAGTGGAGTGTTGACACAAGTCTTGTGGTTTTCTAGATAAGTATATAGCTCTGGAGTGTAGATTTGACGTAGAGGTCGAGTTCCAGCTAGTAACATCTTAGTAACAGTCAACAAAAAACTCCGAGTAAGGTCAGTGTGCAACCTCCACGAGTTTGAGTTTCTGACTTAATTACTTACCTTCGACACGTTGATGTTTTTTTCGAGGGAAACTGTACGGTCAGTAAACCTGTGAATTCAGTACGGTGATACGAAGAGAGACAGAGAGTAGTTGAAACTTATTTACAAATGAAAAGCAATATTTCAAACTTAACTGAAATTTTATCTCAAGAGCACAATATACGACCAAATGCAGTTTAATTTTACACACTGAACTTTGGATTTTAATCACGTGTTCAAACCAAAATATCCCTGTTGATTTACAGCTCGACCTCAAACAATTAACACTCTGCTAACGTGTTAAGTGTGTCAGGGTGTATTTATATACCACGTATAACATTAAAGTTCTAAGAGTTTAAAAGGTGCTTACCACATACTTAAAGACGTTTATCAAGCCATACATAAAGCTTAACTTTATTCCATTGAGTGGGGGAACACACTTAACTGTGGTAGTTTGTACTTGCTTAAGCCATTACCACAGTTCATAGATTATCACGGAATAGAGAAAAGCAGTGCGTCTTCTACCCCAGAGGTCTTGTAGCTTTATAAGCAAGGAACATGTCCCGGTTCAACTTTTGGTAGAACATTCATATTAGATATATATATGTTTTAATGTAGAGAAAGAAAATTTAGCATCTGTGTGTTTTAAACGGCACAGAAGTAAAACCAAGAGAAAGCTACACTTACAAAACTGACAAGTGTAACCATTAATTGGGGCATGACACATTGGATCTATAAAAAAAACAAAGCCGCAAAATCGCTGACATAAACATGCGTGTAAACTGAGACATATCACCTTGGACCTTGGATAATATAATGCAAGAGGGCAAAAAGTGTTGAAGAGAAAAGGAGACAGACATCCTTCTTAACAAGAACCAGATGGAATTGTTTTGTCTGGGACTCTGGGCAATGTACTAGTTTTGTTTGCACTAACAACACGGTGCTCTTTGTGACAATGGTATAGCAGCAGATGTCCACTGCATGCTGGGACTCGTAACACGCGGACGTCACAGCCACGTTGCTTTACGAGTTCAGCTGGGGTTCAACACTTAATATTGCTGTTGTTTCAAAAGTTTACACAGTGTCACTAAACAAACACGAAATGATTATTCATTGTGTTTTAAAATTCGTTCATCAACAGGAGTCTTTCTCTGAAATAAAACACGAAATTCGCCTTAATGCAATAGTCTACACTTAATAAATTGCATTAAAACCGGATAAACCATTCTTTTCTTATGAATGAGGGCAATGCAATAATGGCGATGCATACCCTAATTTAAGAAATGATTCTTAAACAATTGTGTCCAAAACACTTTTAAGAAGTTTCTTTTAAAAAAACTATCTTAGGGATCAAGCACTGCAACCCTTAGGAAAGAAATTAAACTGTGCATACATAATCTGTGCATTTCGTTTAATAACTATGGATGATTGTATGGTAACTGTATATTAGCTTTTGGTGTCCGGCTTATAATGTGCATCATCTTCTCTTCAGGGCGAACACACAGTCCCAAGTACACGATGTGGAAAATGGGAAATATGGCCTCACCTGCACTCAAGCTGTTCGCGGAAGAAGGAAGTGCAGCAGCCTTTGATGAACAATCGCAAGGTCATAACGGAATATTTGATGCATTCACTGCTGCACCCCTGACCAGCGGCACTGGCAGAGTTTCTTCGAAAGTCTTCGTAGACGGCTTACACTCCAAGGTATGTAAAAAAAACATTTGACAGCAAGAATATCATTAAGTTGTTTTGGCTCCATAGTATTATTCCTGGGGCCTGTTGCTCGAAGCGCTATTAAATTTGGTCCCTTATTAGATGGCGTCACGCCATGCTGAAGATCTATATCTAATCCGCTATTAATCCACTACCCCTGAATTTATGGAGCTTGAAGATTTCAAATGTTTACCTTTTTACCGATGCACATTGTGAAGCTTAAAACAAACATAAAGGCGTAAACATGATAAGACTTTGCAGGGCTGGAACGCCTTCGACCAGTGATATACTGACGCTGAGAAGTTATTTTAGTTACTCGACCTAATGGCTGTTGCATGTGTCAAAAGTTTACGTGGCTTTGTACTATATAGAAATGGTTGTGATGACGTGGAATAAGAAGACGCAACAATCGTCCCTTTGGGCTATAGCAATATTTTTCTTGTGAACGTATCTTACGAATTTACTTGATTTACCCAGGTGTCGCTAGTGGTGAAGATGATCCCAAGTCCGGATTGGTTTGTTGGTATCTCTGGTGTAGACCTTTGTCAAAATGGACAATGGAGACAGGAGTTGAAGATGCGACTAGATCCTCTGGACGCTGGCACCGACAAAGGTCTGACGTTTACCGCCCCCAACTGGCCATCATTGCCAAGTGAAAAAGTCCATATGATAACATCCCAAAAACCCAACCACGTTGCCAGTGCCTTCTACTATCCAAACCTTAAAAGACTTCGTCGGATGGGTTACCTTGTATTTGAAAAATTGTTGTCCTACGAGCGAGAAGATAAAGTAGAGCGTCGACCCATGTTTGGAATTAACCCATCTTTAGTGGGTTCTCAACAGAAGCCGGGTGGGCAGCATAGAGGACAGGCACTAAGAAGACCCAGTGAAGCTCAGTCAAGGTCCGGACAGCCGGTTAAACCACTTCCACCTGGCTATGGTATTGTACTGAGTGATGCTCCTTCTGAAACAAGCGAACAGGGAGAGACAGGTGCTATTCAGAACCCTCCACAGAATCAGGCAGACCAAACGTTAGAGACAGCACGGGAAATGATAGACGATGAGGACGAGCAAGGTCTAGAGGGTATGTGTATTTTCGCATGAAAGTCGCTTTTTGGATTTAGTCTGATGGGATATGTTATTATGCTGAATTAAATTGAATACTGTAGCAAGCCTAACGAAGATTTTGATGTTTGTAATCCTAAATATATTCTCCGAATGTTCGCATATGTTTCTTTTGAATTGACAGTAATCGGTTGAAAACTAAAACTACTAAAATGACACATTGATCTATTTTGTAGTTTTGTGCTATCTAAAATGAATCTTCTGTTACAGGCGTAGCCACACCGCTTCATTGTATTTTGTCGGAATGGGGAGCGTGGAGTCCATGCAGTAAAACTTGTGGCTTCGGACAGAAAGAAAGAACCAGACTTATAATACAGAAACCACAAAATGGCGGAAACGCTTGTCCTACTCTCGTTCAGACCAGTCTTTGCGGAAGCATGAAGAATTGCAAATGGAAGCACTTCCGTTTCCAGAAATGGCGATCTGGTTAAATGACTTGCTACTCTTCTTTCCTATTTGTTTCTTTCAATTGAACCAAAACCTGTGCATCGAAGACTTTTATTTAATTTGATTTTCAGATGAAACATATTATCATTATTTTGGAGAGACTTTTAAATATTGTTTATTTCCCAAGCACTCAATTTGCATTTTATGTAATTCACAACAAACGCTACACGTATTGTTAATGGTTTTTGTACAAATAATGTTATTTAACATATTAATCGAATTTGCAGTTTTCTGATAATTTAACAATTGTTGTGTAAGTCAAATTCGTTACCTGTGATTTATTGAAAATGTTTAATCTATGTAGAAAACTCCATTTATACCACGTGTCAGGTCACTGCCCAGGGCCTAATCTGATTCCGTAAAAGGGTTACTGGACTGGCGAAAAACCCCAATTTAATTTTATTAAAGGGCGGTAAATAGTGTGTTTCAAAATATCTTCTCTTTATTTCTAAAGAAAGGCCCACACGACCAGATGTGCTTCACGACAGTGAAATGAAATAATTTGTGTTGATCCGCAAAAAGCGATAGCTATGCCAAGTTTGTTTATGGTATCATTATATACAGTAATTAATGTAATATGTACATGTAATATGAACGTGGGAGAATATTCGGGTGAATATACCTTGAGCCTATGTAGCTCAGTGAGTAGAAAGTTGGCCCTGCTAGCCATTGATCCAGGTTTCGATCGGTAAATATGTACAGTGTCGCAAATGAAGTATATGTACACTTAATTATCTATTTTAAAATGTTTCACTTAATACTGTATGTAAGACAATATATTTCATATTTGATATGCGAGTTAAAGGTGTAAACAAATCTATATCAAGACAAGTTATCCCTAGTTTTTACACATTGCCTTGAAGCAATTCAGTCACAAAGTCATGTTGTTAATCCGCAACTGTGATTAAGCAAGACATTAAAATTCGACCGGAGTAGTATCAGATAACTTATTCCGATGACATCGGGCCTGTACAAACACGCCTGAAACAATTATTAAATGAGCTTGTGTTGAACAACTGGGAGAATTCGGATGATACGCATTATCTTATGATTATCTTATGAATAATTAAGAAAAGTGAGCCTGAAATCGCACAAAATAAGACCGTATTTATTGTATTTATGGTATTAATAAATTTAAACTTAATTGCCCACAATAGCAGAGATAGCTTCTCCGTTTCCGTTAACTTTCGTATCGTGGCATGGACTCATACACTAGAGCTATTCTTATCCAGATCCAGTTATTATAATCGAGGAAAACAATTATTTTAGCCTTTACGACAAGGGAGAATGGTAGTTAAAGAAACATCTTTATGAAGCTGTAGACTGTTCAGCCTCTGGCTCACAATGTACTAGCTTCTTGGCGACCAACATAATCTATAGCAACCGTCATTCAATAACTGATTACAATGTGTACACAGTGCAATAATCTCCTTATGCTATTCTATATCAGAATGAGTCTTGCATTTCAAACCTTCTTTTTTTTATTGCCCGGTTTGAGTATCCATAAGAACGACATAAGAGATAGGCAGGTTACTGATCTGCCAAATGATATTTCTGGACTGTGGAGAAGGTAATCTCAGTTTCTTGTGCTTGGTTCTATGCATTTGGTTCTCATTTGTGTAACGTCATTTCGACGCACAATTTGTATTTCCGTTTTACATGTATTTCGTTGAAGTAAATTGGCAGACGCTATTGCCACTGACTGCAGTTAAATTAAGTGGCCTCCACTTTGGTGTGAGTATTTATAACTGATGTTACGCCATTGGTGTTTCCACTCGGCTTTCACAGATTAAAGCTAACATCATAGGAAGAGTATAAATAGCACACATGGTGATATTAGTGTTAAATACTCGCATCCTTGTTGATTCATGCCAAATTGTCAATCATTACACACGCATTGTCCAGTTTCTTTATTCAAGTATATTGTTCACTACAATTGAAGCTACGTACGCATGTCTGTAATGTGTCTCTCATCAATCTGTACATAGCTTATTTATTGCCAGAACTGTTGTAGAAATGTCTATAAACCGATTACTTAATAACCGACATAGACATTTATTTTAATCCGTTATGCTGTCAATAGATTTGTAACTATTGTAAATACGACCTTCTTTTACTTTTGTGTGTTTTCAACTGTAAATTCAACTATCAAATAACGCCATAAATGTTACATATATGGGAACACAGAGAGTATAATACATACCGGGATTTGATATACATGCCAGACTCTGGACGTCGTTATAGACGTTAGTGATGTTGTGTGATTCAGTATGTGTGACTTAGGAATCACTCCTTTTATAG
>JAQQZZ010016760.1:0-25093 GCA_030265115.1 Mopalia vespertina | reverse complement strand
GGTATGTGTCCTGACAAAAGTCTGAAGAGTATGACGTGAACCTGACGAGGAAATGAAGTAAAAATATTAGATGACAAAACTGATGGTTGTAAATTATAGTAATGGCGTCCTTTTTCAGAGTTCTCCCACTCTATCTGCCACAAGGTCCTAAAATAAGAATTGATATTGCTCATGGCTTCAGTTATGGACAAAGGTAAATTAATATCAATGTTTTTAAAATAAAGAGCATTTTTAGCTAGTTGGTCTGCTTCCTCATTACCCTTGATTCCTGCATGACCTGGGATCCAAACAAAATTGATATTAATCCCATCAAGAAACAGACTATGACATGTGTGAAGGATTTCATAAACTATAGGAGATGATTTTCTGTAACAAAAATTAAGAATAGCTTGCAGAGAACTGAGTGAATCTGAGAAAATGACAACTCTAAATGGCCTAAAATTACAAACAAATCTGAGGGACATCAGGATTGCAACGAGTTCTGCTGAGAAGACAGAGATATGGTTAGATAAACGGAATGATTTAGTATAGCTGATCTCTGGTACACTAAAAGCAGCACCAGTCTTCCCTGACTCCCCACATTTAGAACCATCTGTGTAGATCTGTAAGTATTCTGACCAGTTTTGGTTGATATAGTCTTTACTACATAAATATACAAAATGAGGGAAATCAGATTTTTTAAACTGGGTGGTAAGTTGAAATGAAACATAAGGACGATGCAATATCCAGTGAGGTACAGAGGGGAGATAACTCTCTTGTACATTCAACTTGGGCAGGTTAAAATTCTGAAACAGAAAATCAATGCGTTTAGAAAAAGGAAAGAAATACTTGAAATCAGCAGTATAATACTTATCATATTGTGGATCAGGAAGTAATATTTTAGCTGCTGAATTAGTAGGGGAAGACTTTAATTTCAGAAAGCATTTCAGAGATCTTATTTGCCGCCGTATTTTAAGTGGGCATTCTTGACACATAACCTGTAGAACATTAAGAGGTGTAGTTTTCATTCCGCCTGTACAAATGCGTAGAGCAGCACATTGAATGGAGTCCAATCTTTGTTTAAGAGTTAGACACGCCGATTCATATCCTTCTGAACAATAATCCAGTCGAGACCTAATAAGTGAACGATATAAAAGAATAAGAGTATTAAAATCTGCCCCCCAGTATTTCCCAGACACAGCACGCATTAAATTTAGCGACTTTTTACACTTAACAACTATTGACTGGATGTGATCTCCCCAAGTTAACTTTTTATCCAGAGTAACCCCGAGATATTTGAATGAAGAACAGATTTGGATTTGTGATTTATTAAGATAAAGCTGTATTTCTTCTATCTTCCTCTTCCTGGTAAAGAGCACAGCTTCTGTCTTACTGGATGAAAATTTAAAACCCCATTTATTACCCCAAGCAAGAATTGAATTCAAACTTGTCTGGATAGCTTTCTTTAAAAGATTAAGATTTTTACAGTGAAACCAGACTGCCTTATCATCTGCAAACAGAGAACATCTCAGTTTAGGATTTACTACATTTGGCAGATCATTTATGGCTAGATTAAAGAGGGTGGGGGAAATTACACTACCCTGAGGGGTTCCATTTTCTACACTTACTGACCTAGAAAAACATCTTCCTATTCTTACACAAATCTTTCTATCTGTCAAAAAGTCTTTCACCCATCCCAGCATGTTTCCATTAATCCCCATATCCCTCATCTTAATTAGCAGTCCCTTTCTCCAAACCATGTCGTATGCTTTTTCAATATCTAAAAAGACTGCTAGCAATGATTCCTTGTTTAAAATAGACCCCCTTATATCATTTTCTAAAGTCAATATGTGATCAATAGTAGAACGCCGTTTCCGAAAGCCACTCTGAACAGAAGATAATAGGTTGTTCTTGTCTAAAAACCACAATAGTCTTGTGTTAATCATTTTTTCCATGACTTTGCACAGATTGGATGTGAGAGAAATGGGCCTATATGAGGTGGGAAGAGAGGGATTCTTACCAGGTTTAGGGATGGGGATTACCACTGCTGACTTCCATGAATCAGGCAGCCTCATTTTGGACCAGACTGTGTTAAAAAATAATAATAATATATTAAGACACTGATCAGGCATATTTTTAATCATAGAATATGTCACATTATCTTCTCCAGGGGAAGAATCTTTTGTTGAGTGAAGTGCTTGCTTCAGTTCAAGAATATTAAAATCACAATTAATAGACAATTCATCAAACAAGATGTTATCAAAGTTATACCTTTCTTCAGTCTCCTCTTTAGTCTGGAGAAATTCAGGGGAGTAGTTACTGCTGCTGGACACAAAGGCAAAATTCTCAGCCAAAATATCACATTTCTCCTTACATGTAACAAACTCTGTATTATTGGCAGAAATTGTAGGAATGTTATTAGATGAGTTACCTCCCCTGACAGCTTTAACTTTCCTCCAAACTGTAGTGACAGATGATTGACTATTTAAAGTGGAACAAAAATTCCTCCAATGTAACTTTTGACAGGACTTGATAACACGCTGAGCAACAGCTTTTTTCTTTTTATACTCTATTACATCCTCAAAAAGCATTGTACGTTTTGCTCTATTTTTTGCCTGCTTGCGTTCTTTAACAGCTAATGAACAATCTTCATTCCACCAAGGGACAGGTGTTTTCTTACTTGGTTTACCTGATGATTTTGGTATAGCTCTGCTAGCAGCAGAATTAATGGCTATAACAATATTATTACAATAAACATTTATATCATTGTCATAAATTTCCCCTGAGAAAGTATTCAAACATTCACTCCTGTACATGCTCCAATCAGCTTTTCTTAGTTTCCACCTAGGCATTGATCCATTAATGTTATTCAATACACTGCACCCAAATGACGAGAATATGGGGAAATGGTCACTCCCACAAGGTGAGGTAGAGTCTACTCGCCATCCACTTATCTGACTCAAGTTAGGGGAACATATAGTCAAATCTATACAGGACATACTTCCAGAGTTTATGTCAAATCTTGTTCCACTACCATCATTTAAAATAACTAAGTTAAAATCAGTTATGAATTCCTCTATAACTTTCCCATTAAAATTAGTATATCTACTACCCCATAATTCATTGTAGGCATTAAAATCTCCACAGATTATACAAGAACCTCCAACATACTGGAATAATGAGGTAAAATCAGCCTTATCTAGCTTATTACAGGGATTGTAAAGATTTACCACAGAGATTGGCCTAACATCATTGCATCCTATTTTAAAACACTGGCATTCAATACTTTTGAACTTAGGTAGAGTAACCTCTGTATATGACAAGCCATCTTTGATAAGGGTAGCCAGACCACCATGGTTGCTTCCCAACCTATCAAACCTCTCAACAGCATACCCAGCCAAATTATATTTTAAATGTGGTTTTAAAAATGTTTCTTGTAAGCACATGACATCCTGTGATTCATCCAAATTTGAAACAAAATGTTTGAATTCCTGACCATGTGTGTACAAAGAATGAATGTTCTGTTGCATCACATTAAATACCATTATTATGGAAAGGAAAACTAAAAAATGGTTACAATAATTCCGGTTCATCATATCCATCATTGATTAGTGCTGATAGTCTTAACCATGTTTAGCAAACCACCCACATCAAGAGTTCCTTCCCCTAGATGCCTACTTGCAGTTTTAACAACACCTTCTAATTTACCAGGACTCTTATCTAATTTGACAAAAGATGTTAATACTTCAAAGAAGAATGCCAAAATACCCATAACAGATTCAGGGCTGTGGGTTTCTGTTTGGCTTCCAGTTTCCATCTCTGTCTGAGTGGATATTGAGCACATGACATTATTTTTAAGATAGTTACTTGATGTAGATGGCTTACTTATAGGAGTGTTAGTTTGTGGTGTAGGAACTGAGGTATTAGTTTGCGACAAAGGAGGAAAGGTATAACTTGCTGGTAACACAGAGTTAACATCAGTCTGATCATGTTGACTTGCCTGTCTAACAGACTTTAAGGCTTGAGAATATGATATTTTTTCTGTAATCTTTATATATTGAGCTTTGTTAGCCTCTTTGCGTGCTGGGCACCCAAGATAAGCTGATGAATGTGACCCAGAGCAATTAACACACTGATGTTCATGTTTATTGGTACAGGCCTCAAATTTGTGTGGTCCTGTGCAACGCGGGCACCGTAATTTACCTCTGCATCCGGCCGAGACGTGCCCCAATCGTTGGCAAGTGTAGCAGCGTAGGACAGGGGGAATGTATGCCTTGACATCAAACTGTTGAAAACCAAT
This sequence comes from Mopalia vespertina, assembly GCA_030265115.1. Taxonomy (NCBI): domain Eukaryota; kingdom Metazoa; phylum Mollusca; class Polyplacophora; order Chitonida; family Mopaliidae; genus Mopalia; species Mopalia vespertina. Next base: position 20,814 of record JAQQZZ010016760.1, on the reverse strand, counting down.
AGAAACATTGGGTGGCAATGATTCACAGCTAAAATACAGTAACATACACCTTGATGGTGTTCTTTCCTTACCCCTATTTAAACGTTCAACCTTAACAACTTTACTTTTCTTCAAAATACCCAATATGTCATCTTCAGGCACATCTTCATGTATATCATATATAACTCCCCGGGCCCCAGACCTTCCGGTTTGGAAACACCGGACATCTCGTCCCATAAGTGAAGTTATAGCTAACATTTTCTTTACTTGAGTAGCTGATGTACAAGTTATTACTAGATTTCCATTTGGTTGCCTTTTAACAAGCTTAACGCTTCCTACTTGCTTTTGTAAGGCAGGGCCAAACAACACAACATTAAGTGTAGAGGCTGGGGACCCCCCTATGGTACTCATAATAACATCATTGTTATTGTTAGGAATTTTGTTTTGAGTACTGTTCTCAGTAACTGGGGCTGAAATATTTTGACTTAGCAAAGATTCCTTTCTACTTAACTTGGCTGTTCCACTAGATTTGTCCAGTGATCTGCCTCTCTTTTTCCTGGTAGATGTGTGCCCTGAGGCTTCAATCTCCATCTCCGCTTCATTTTCCTCGTCACTCTCCATGAATTAACAGAAAGAGAGTAGCATTAAATACTAAAAATAATAAAATTAAATACAAACTTAACTAGGTGCACAAGACAATGCGATGTTATTACAGGACAGTTATAACACATATACTTCGGGGCGACTCGAAGAAGGGGTAACGAAAAGTGGCCCTTGGTTAGGATAGATCGAGTGACAGTGCAAATACAAGATTTCCTAGCTCAACTAACAATGATAATCTACACTATACTGACTATGCTACACAATCAATATAGTCCACAAAACAACTAAACAAAATATCCACAACTAAATTAACTACGAACTACAGTAATAGGAACGACAACAGCCCTCCCCCTTATCCAAAGACAACAACAACAACACCATGTAGGCTAACAGAACGCAAACACGTAAATAAATAAATATTCAAACTGACGAACGAATTTACAAAAAATACACCTCAATATGACATATATACACACAAACAAGGGAAATCAGATAGCCACAAGACATTTTACAGACAGATTGGCATTCACAATACCGGACAGTTAGGCAGACACGTCCTCACGCTTCCAACACCACACCGGAAGTTCTGCCTCTATTGAGATCTGTAAGAATTCTGTCAATGCTTTTCAGTCAATTTCTGTCTAGTCGAAACAAAATACAAAAATGTCATTTTTATGATAGATTTGATCGAAAAGATTCGATTATTATTTAACGGCATCAATCTGAAATTCGGAAAACAATGAATACACGTGTTTCTGTTGTTGGAACCTAATTAGGCTACAGGTCGTGGCTCAGTAGTTATCGTATTGTAATTTAATTCTGCGATGTACCGCTCACAGCAACATGTCCACCATCAAGTATATGAGTGAGTCTAAGGATGTGGCTCCGGCAAGCGCGGCGTGGTTTTTATGAGATTTCATCCGGTTTTCCACTGTAATTTGTCAAAAAGCAGTGTGAAGTAGACAATCCGTCGTCATATAAGTGAAATACCCTTGAGAACGCCGTTAAACCTCAATCAAACAAACAAACAAACAAACCTTATTGAACACACCCTACATAAGGAAGTCACACGGGATTACAGCTGCGTTCTCGTGGTAATTTTCACAAGGTTTCCTCCCATTTTCCATCATATTTTAGTGAGGCATACCGAGAGGTGGACTATCCGTCGTCATTAAAGCAAAATACTCTTGCGTACGACGGTAAACCACTTTTAAACAAATGTCAAAGTGAGATCATATGTCGCTTATAAATGCCTTTTTATCTTACGGTTCTCATGGACACACCCTTTATCCGTTAGAATGTCACCCCGCCTTGTATATGACCAGTTCGTCAAAAATAAACATGAATTCGTATGGATACATCAGCCTTCCATAAAAAATGAATTGTTGACAATCATTTGTTTGAGCGGTTCGAATATGGTTTTTTTTCCTGAAGAAACAAATCTTGAATCTCTTTATTAAAATTGAATTATTAACCATTTAACTCGTTTTCAAGAACAACGCCATACAATTTACATTTGTGAAAATAGAGCTTCGATAAACCAAGATATTAAACACCTTTTAAAATAACGCACAACAGGTAATATCGTTGAATAATTTTTTGGGCATCCGGTTTGCACACGATTTTCTGCGACAAATACCCGGAATATAGAATGTGGCTATAACTCTACGCATTAGTTTCTCTACCATTCAATAACTCGTAATAAACCATACTACAGTTTGTTTCTCTCAATGTTTACAAAACATCATTGATGTCCTATACCGACTTGGAAATACTCAGTGATCCGAAAAGAACAGCAGCAGAGGAGACGATAATATGATCGCGTTACGCTAATAACAAGGAAATGTCTCATTTTATTTGAGCAATCAGTTGATTGTATTTTTGAGTTTATGATGGTAGATGACGTAAAAGGAAAACTTGCAGACTAAGCTTTGATTGATCTCGTTCATAAAAATACTTACCATGTTATTGCGATGCATTCTTGAAGAAATACATCTGGATATGAATCTATAAGGAAATTTAATTATTGAACTGAAAAATAATTATTTTGTATATATGCCCTCGTACCTTCGGTAAGGCTGCTAATTTCAGCTCTCTGATCTTGAAGTAAGGGATAGAGCAATGTTTGTGTTCATGTGCAGTGTCATGCGTATTGTTGGTTGAAAACATGTTTTCAATGGTGTTTTAATCGAATCTGTTAACAGAAAACATATATTTCAAGTAACCCAGGTTAAGCAGTATTAAGCCAAATTTCAGCCTTTTATTTTCCACTGAAAAATATTAAATGTAAAATATTGAAGTTTACATTTTATAAGTGTCATTTAACATCTTTCCTTTAGGTGATTAAATAGTTACACAAACTAGTGTTTACTTTTTAAAATAATGTCTAAAAATTCGCTATGTTTTCTTATTTTTAAGAAATTATTAAGTGGCGTTATGAATACCAGCCCAGTTCATCCACTTTGTCACAGTGAGTTACTTTGTATGGCATGCCCACACATGGGATTTAATTTTGTTTGGGACACATTTTACGGTATTTAAATAAGACTAGATGTCTTGACCACACGTTGTCTTTAGTACAATGGGATCAAAATCCTGATATTGAAGAATTTGGCTTTCTTGTGAGGAAATTGGCACGGTTATTCGTTCTCCTAATGTTCAGATTGGGCATTGATCAACCAATAGGCTTACATCTTTAAACCCGATGAAAGTCACGACTGGATCCTAACCAACATGCTCCTTTAAATAATCGTCTTATTAACGGGTGTTTTAAGACCGGATGATTAGCCCAGGTTTATCGCTCCAGATACCAATATACATGCACAATGATTAACCAATGTTCAGAGCCCTTGGATTCCTTCAAAGGCTCCATGAAATGTTCATCAGAGTATGAAAAATTAAGTCACCAACTACAAGGAACCCGGAAGACACATTTGCAGGTAGTCCTCACTCCAATACCTTTAGGTCTACAGAAGTAGGTGTCTACTATGGTACATATGGAAATTATACAAACTAATCCAGAATAGAATTTGCTCCTTTATCTGTTCTTTGTGTAATACCATAGTGTTAAATTTAAAATAGTGTGGCACATTTATAATCTATTGCAAGTATTTTTCTAGGTAAATCATTTGTGATACAATGTATTACAATGCGATATCAGTTTTATTAAACTTATAGATTGTGTTACCAACAAAGGCACACGACTGAATGGGCAACCGCCCGAAGGTCCTCTTTCACTGACGCTTCAATGACCATTGCAGCCGTGCAGCCAATCATATATGCTTTACAACGATGTAAGGCAGAGGTTGTTTAAAGCCTAGGTTACTGATACTGATTCAGGGTCGCTGTCATTTAATGGCGTTGAAATTGTTTTTGGAAGATCTTTCTGCAGCGTCTCTCCCCGTTTCAATCTCAGTTGAGTCAGCGGTGTCATTGTAGCTCAACGTCACCATGCCAGACAAGAAACTTCCTACTTGTATTTCTGATTGGTTAGTGACCGTTTACATCTGGGGAGCATTTAGGAACAGAGAAGCAAAGCGATAAGCCTCTTACTAGTTGTTTTCCCTTTATCGGTCTGTGTTGTTTCTCAAAGACATCTGACGTCATTTTAATACCAGCAGCCGCTCGGTTTTGACTGTATTAACGTTCTTAAACTCTAATTCTTTTTTATATTTCTTATTAGACTGGTATTTAAAACCGCGTTACTGGTATTTTTTGTGTAACAAAGACCTCCGTCGTCATTTTGACAGCGGCGGCGGCCCGGTCTATGAGTCGGTAACAAAGTGTTAACCCTTTCACTATGTTTTTCCAAAGATTCCGTATACCATTGTGTTTTTCTTGTTCACAAGAGGTGCCAATAATATGATATTCACAGAACACGCTTCTGCCTTTATATCAACGGAAATAAACATTCACGCTTCAACAAAATCTTGTGCGAGCAATGACTTCGATGTAATAGTTTCTCTCACTGTGTTTCGTTTCTCGCCTGAATAAATATTTATTGGATGGATTTAACACTGCAACATCGACTAGATTTCGACCAAGGAGATAAATGGAATAATATAGTCTGACGGACGTCAAAGGGTATATGTAGTCGGTTTGTGGAGTGATATTGGATATGTCAATGTATTTGTGAAAGAGGCTTCTGTCGACTGAATTAATAAGGACCTGTAAGTCGGCCCTTGCTGAACAAGACGTCCACTTCGTGTAACATACCACTGGACGACAAAGCTTCTATTAATAACGTCGAATGTAGTTGATGATTGCAGCCTTAAACCAAAGAACCTTGTGTGGACATGGACTTGGAGGGTAAAAGGGATAACGTTTTGAACCATTTTAGAAGAAAGACCCGAAGGTTCGGCAAAGACTGTATCTGATGACTTGTCACAGGCCTTTAGAATTGTGTAGACTTGTTGATCCCAGATGAACACGATCAACGATCCTCTATTTACTTTGTTAACACATTTGACGGCTGAGTTGAAGATAGAAAAGTCTGATTGAGTACTTAACGTGTTTTATGCATCAACCTGTCTAACAGTGAGTAGTACCGAGATCTATACCTACCTATGTCTAAGTGTGTTCCAATACTGGCTCTAATAAAGAAGTACAAATACTATGTACACTTTAATATCGGCTGTTGAGTAAATATAAGTTGTTAAAAGTAAGAACTTTTATATACATAACGTTTTTTATAATGGCACAAGAACCAATATCGGAGCGTTGCAAGTGAAATAATACGAGTTACTCAGACAAGTCTGATTTATTAATTCTACCTTTTCGTCACCAAAATATACAAACATATACTACAAGCAAAGAAATATCGTCATGTTAATGACTAGAAGTAAGTTACAAACATAATCTGTGGACAATTATTAACGCTGAAAACTGCAACCATGTATCCTAACAAATAGCGTCCTCAACAGACCCAAAGGTTGGCTAGCTTATCTTTATAAAATACCTCTCGTTCATAACGATATTCTCATGCCCATAGGGTAAACCCCAACGGTTAATTTCCTTCCACTGAAATCGGATCACTTCGTCATGTCAAAGGAATTCTTGCCTAGAATTTCATATCTTTGCATATATAGTGATTCAAAAATTGAATTCAATGTCAATTCCAATGGTATTGGACATACATTAGCTCCCGTGACGCAACAAATGCCTGCCAATAAAACTCGATATAAATCCTTGTCTGCTTTTGGTTATTAACAAATTGGGTTTCGATTTAACAATACTGTGAGAGGCTATTTGTCAATTTAATCCCGTTAGGCCCACATTTTCGCTAAGGGAGACTAGTTTATTGAACACGACCTTTGACCTAATCTGACGCCACAGCAAAGTGCCAATTCAGGTCAATTGGAGAAAAGTGAGTTAACCTAATAATAGCGCAATACAAATTGCCTCTATTGAGATCTGTAAGAATTCTGTCAATGGTTTTCAGTCAATTTCCGTCCAGTCAAAATGAAATAGAAAAATGTCATATCTGTGTTAGATTCCATTGAAACAGTTCGATTGTTATTTAACGGCATCAATCTGAAATTCGGAAAACAATGAATACACGTGTTTCTGTTGTTCGAACCTTATTAGGCTGCAGGTCGTGGCTCAGTAGTTATCGTACTGTAAATTAATTCTCCGATGTACCGCTCACAGCAACATGTCGACCATCAGGTATATGAGAAAGTGACACGATGTGGCTCCGTCAATCGCGGGGTGTTTTTTATGAGGTTTACTCCGTTTTCCACTTTAATTTGGCAAGGAGCAGTGTGAAGCGGACAATCCGTCGTCATATAACTGAAATACCACCGAGTCCGATGTTAAACCCCAATCAAACAAACAAAAAAACAAATTCTTGATCAGTATTTTCTCAAACATAAGTAACTGTCCCAAGAGAAAAGACCCTAGATCAGTATTCGCTGACAAGTAACTGTGTCGTGACAGGTGTATATAGTCTCCATTCAGTAGTGTATACGTTATGGTTTCCATAGACCATTCCTGACCTCGTGTGCAAGATGTGCGCTCTCGGTCGTAAAATTGTCTTTATTCCGCCTGAACGATCTTGGTGAGTAAAAGTGGTTATTCTCTTGAGCATACGGTTTCATTCCTGATTTACGGGTAATTCGTCTGGGGTTCGTCAAAATAGAGATGGAATCAGTATAAAGACTGCACATGTTGTGCTCGTATTTGCCTTTATTAATCCAACGGGTCAATATATTGTTGTTTATCTCCTAGGAAGTTCGAGTCAAGTGAAGTGTTTGAGACTCAATAGTTGCGGTATATATAAGCACGAAAAGCAATCATTTTGTTTGATTGGGGTTTAACGCCGTATTTAAGGTTATTTAACTCACGTGACTGCGTGCCTGTCCGATGGACGAAGGAAACCACCCTCGATGCCACTGGCTACAAAAAAAGATAACAGACAACAAGCACAGTTCAGCCACAAGAAGTAATACAGCGACATCACAAACAGATTGCCTTCACATTGCCTCTGATAGCACCAGAGCAACAGACAGCTCCCTCCCAACCCTCCGAGAAAAACTTTCGTGACTCCGAGCGTTATTTCTTTTTGCATATTCAAGCCCCGTCAAATGGATATCTGTGGCGAACATTCGGTTCAACTCTAAAACTTTGACAAATCCGAACAATATTTTATTCTCATTCGCAGTTCACAAAAATGAAAACAACTTTTTACTTCTGGTATTCACAACTATAAGACTAAACTTTGTATTACAGATCAACTAGTCGCAAACCCAAGCCTTTGGAAAGCGACGAAGATGCTTTTTTAAGTACAAGTTTCAACTGGCGGAACCCACAGTTGGAGTTCAGGCACATTGCTTCAGCGTAAATAGCTGACTCGAAAGATAAACCAGTCATTTCAAATTACCCAATGATAGCGCCAATGTTATTCAATCAACATACTATTACATGGAATCGATTTGGTTCCAGACACAGGTCACGATGAGCCGTACTTTCTATGACATTCAATCGGTCATACGCAATTTCTAGTTTAACCCATACTGCGTCCTGTATTGAAATTGTCAACCAACAAAGTAGTAGAGAATGATGTTATTGACATATCTGGTCACAGATTTACACATATCAAGCTGTTTTGAAGAGGAAAATATAACAACACATCTATATTGACAGAATCGTCTAGACTTGACTATCTACGACGTCAAACCAAACAAAACCCTAAGAAATACAGACAAATTACATTATTCTGAACACTGCAAAGGATAATATGCGTCATGTTGCTGAGTAAGGTAATTTCAAAATGACAAAACCTTCATTTAAGATGATGCTTTTAGGTTAAAACAGCCTTGAATAGTCCCTCAATTAGGAAGAACAGACGATGTGCCGAGAGAATAAAGAACGGCTCTATAAACAAGACAATTAGTTCAGTTAATGACGTTTTTGCAGATGAAACAAATCCCAAACGATGTTGTTCAAACATGTATGGTCACCACATTAATGTTACTTTGAACGTGCTGACAAAGATGGTGATTGAGTGGTTCATTTTGCTTATCAACAAATATAATAGATAGCATTTTTTCATTTTAATAATGATTTCATTCATTGCCATTTTTCAGAGAGGGTGACCACATAAATAAGCAAACAAATTTCAGTTTGGATTCAAAGCCTGCGAGATTAGAGTGAAACATACTTTGGCAGTCAGCTAGAAAAACTTTGGTTGTGTTTATAGATTATCGAGATGGACCTTCAATAATTTCCTTTCCTGCATGAAAAAAGGACAGCCAATGTACCATCATTGACACTTGGCAAAACGACAAAAAGAATTAATTACAAGTTATTACTAGTTGTTGACGTTCTGGTGAACTAGAGGTTAACTGACTATCCGAAATGTCCACTAGAGGTCGCCAGCTGACACAATCAAATAAAGCAGCTAGTGGTTTCCATTATGTCCAGAACTTATGACACACGACCGGCTATCTCATTCGAAAAGGTCGAAATTTTCTGTCAGTACAGACAAAAAAAAATCGTAAAACAACTATTTCTACCTAATAAAAGGCCTTGGGAACTCACAAGACACCCAGCTTTCCCCTCGGTGCCTTTTTGTTGCTATAAACTATAACCCTAGACACACTGGAATCCCATTGGCAGATGTTCGATTAGACAGAAGGGCGCTGTCATTTCTCTCAGGGAAGCTTTCTTGTAAAGGTACTGACCGGTCCGCCGACTATTCCTCTTCTTTTTTACCACGAGAATACTTCATGGGTTTCAACTTCTGGTTTATTATCCACTTCGGTGCCGAATATACCATATTTCTCAACATTGACGATGATAGATTAAATAGTGAAAACTAACACCAATAATAAAGAAGTTATAACTGTAAGTTCGTTTAATTGGTCTGAATATGGTTTAGCGTCGTACTAACGTGTTTCATTTCAAATATTAAATCGTGTAATTAATATGTTATAACGCTGTCCAGGAAATGCTATGTATCTACTGTTCAACGGAGTTTTGCCAACGTGTCTTTCCTTGCTAACTTGCATTTTATAATTTTACTATCCCCCATCATTTATTGAAGGCATTTTATTTCTGACCATTCAAGGCATATATATGGAAACGTTGTGGTCTTTAGAAATATGGTTATCGTCAGTTATGACACCTTGCTTCCGAAACGTCGAAATTCTATAATCGGTCAAATGTAGCATATCTACAATGTATATGCTAAATATCTTTGCTGTGATATAAGCTCCTGGGTCGCACGTATAATTAGGTCTTGTTCCAATCCCGAAGAAGGCAAGCATTAATTATAAAAGAAGGCTTACTTTCAGACAGGACCAGATAAGACCGAAATCGGACACGTCTCCTATTATTCACAATTAGCTGTGAAGGTATGTAAGAGTAACAACAAACGTCAGCATGCTAGATCAAAATTGAAAGACATTTCCAGGCGTTTGAGCCATTCAGCTGATGAGTAGTTGAATACAAACCACTCTGCGTGTAGTAACTTAATTACAGTCGAATATATATTACCGAACAGGATGAAAGTACATTGAAATACAATACTTGCAGCTCTGAACATAGGACTAGGAATAAATTAAATGAAATTTTAGACCATAGTTAATTCATTGCATTATTTAATATAAAAGTGAGTTGTTTAAAATATGAGGTTGCGGTTGCCGGCTGTCATTCGCGTGTGGAGTAGCTGTACTCCCAGCTAACAATGGTATTTGATTACTCTGATGGCATTATGGAGAGAATTTACATACAACGTCACTGATGTGCATAAGGCACGCTCTTTGTTAGTCTTGTCGTCAAACTTATATTGTGATAAACCAGTGTCTATACACGGGTTGCCAATTTTAACATTGATCATGTATTTCGTGATTGAGGGACGTGTTAACTGGGCTTTCCTGTCAGTTGTGATATTTTCCAGAGCACCATACCATCCAGTTGAAAATAGAGGTCTGGAACCGCTCGGTCATTTAATGTTTCCGCTGAAATTAAATATCTTGCCAAAGTACCGCTGGCACCTACTGTAACTACAAATCAAAGCGGTATCACCAGAACGATATCTAAATAAATTCATATAAAATCATAACTGACGTCCCTGATCATACAGTCACTTTAACATTTGACCGCTATGTTGATCGAATACTGGATGTGTTTAGTATTTTTGTTGGGAACAACGAGTCGTCTGGGCTGAATGCTGAATCGTAGTTTACCTGTGTGTCCTTAATAATATTCCACATTTGGTCATCAGTTTTTGACGAATTTTTAATACGAATGAATCGATTTTTTAAAACAGCTTTCTTATAACAATGCAACGCTGTTGATCAGGCAGATCAGTTACAGATATTTGGTAAATGCAACAAAAAAAAAAGATATCGTTTGCATAAATTTGACAAAGTTAATAATTGGCACATAGCTTATAGAGTAAAGGTTAATTTCAATAGACTTGACAAAAAAGTCTAGCTTTGAGAACATGATTTTTGTATATTGTATCGTTATAAAGTACAGATTGACTTCATGGTGTTGTCCCTTAGCCCTGAAAGTACTTGGGCAACAGGACGCTCCCTCCCATCTCTCCGCCAAACAAATTGAAATCAGTCCTTACTGTAATATCGATAACTCATTCTTCATATTCAAGGAAATAGCTTGACCAGTTTACTCTATCCGCTATACATGGTATAATTCTGACGTTCTTTTCTATGATAGGACAGGCTGGTACTGAATATACCACTAAGCATCCACACTCAAGGGCATTTCTCTCCAAGATTAAGTTCATTTGGCAAGAATATAACAAATGACAACAGCTCACATATAACCCCGTAATTTTTTTTTACCACAGTCTAAATGATTGCATCATTGCTTTAACACATAAAAAACTTTATCATTGTAAATGAGACCGTAGATTTATACACTGATAACTGGAACGCGTGTGTTAAATCGCAACTCCTACAGAGTATTTGAATTTAATATTTCAATATTTGACCTGGATATAAAGCTGAAAAAAATGTGATGCGAGGGTTTGCGATACCGCTAAACCTTGAATTCGTGTGGGTTGATGGTTTCGTCTATTGCAGTCGTGTAACTCTGTGGTGCTGCAGCTCTGTTCGTGATAAAGCATACTATAATATACCGACGGTTTCGTATTATTGAAATACGACTGAAGCGTTTAAAAGCGGACATCGCTCAACCAAAACATTAAATTTCGTATGTTACAAAACCCAATTGCCCCAGATGCTGTGCGTTAAAGGATAATTGAAGATGAAGTCATTAATCTGAGTGCAGTGGGGTTTTTAAGTGAACTGCAAATTCATATTTCAATTTTAAACTGAGCAAAAACAAAATATAAATTAATCAGATTTCATAATAAATTTTCGTGCCATCGCGGTATCAATTGTTAAAAGGTCGTTACACAACATTTCGGCTACATTTGAATTTCGCCATGTTTCTGTATCCAGCAATATGCAGCTGGAGCAATAGATTTACTTAAACCATGGGCTTACTATTGCCCAGAAAAAAACGTGTACACCCTCAAAGGAATAATTCCAGACCATTCTGCTGGTTATAAATTCTTTGATTAGTTTACCATTTTTGTATGATGGGTTAATAGATAATAAAACAGGCACAGTGCCAAGCATGAAATCAGACAGGGTGAAGGCGATATAACAATGCTGCTCACAAGATGTCAATGTTATCATAAAAGCCTCATAACTCAACAGGCCCGCGGCCGTAGCTTAGTGGTAGCGTGTGCGCTTACTAATCCTACTTCGATTTACCGTTCACGGATCAGGCCGTCTGACGACCATCAGGTATATGAGTGCGTCACACGCTGTGGCTTTTGCAATCGCAGAGGTGTTTTTTTTACGATATTTCCTCACGGTTTTCTATCATTATTAGACAAGGAGCAGTGTGAAGTGGACAATTCGTCGTCATATAAGTAAAATACCCTTGTGTACGACGTTGAAGCCAAATCAAATAAACAAACAAAATCCAATGGTGATCAGATTGAAAACATTTGCTGGAGCTTCTTGAACTGTATCGAAAAGACGGAGTGCCAAGCAGACGTTCCCCCTGGCATATTCTATAGTTCGTCCTTTCTGGACATTCATTCAAATAAATACACGTCTGGTGCATTCATTGTAATTTGTAATGTTCGTTAAATGCTAAATAAAGAAATAATGACTGTATTTGTAACAGACTACAAGGCAGAGTGCCGAGCAGACGTACCACCTGGTATATTCTATAGTTCGTTCTTTCTGGACTTTCCTTCAAATAAATACACGTCTGGTGCATTCATTGTAATTTGTAATGTTCGTTAAAAGCTAAATAAAGAAATAACGACTATATTTGTAACACACTACTCCCAGCCAGAGGTCTGGGGAAAACACCTTTAGTAAACGACGAGTGTTAAGGTTTCTTCTAGTTTTGAACAACATAGTCATATCTGTGCAACATCAATTTATAGTAACGGTGAGGGGCAAATGTCGTGAAGCAATGTGACCTTTTGGAAATACACAAAATTGTATGGCACCAGAGCATGAACTTATCATTGTGAACATTACTGATGGACGTACATTGCGCTGAGCAACGTGCTATTCATGACGACAAAACATATTTAAACCAGTATTCTTTCCTCAACCACCAATCATGTTAGTGCCAACGTCTGCTAAAAATAAGGGTAATGGATTGCTATAGTTCATACTCCATAAATTTCATAAGGGTCATATAACAAGTTGGCTAAGTCTGGGAACGGTGTAAAATAGCATGAGCTGGAGAGAAACGATACAGCTGGATCAAGCTGAAGATAACTGATAGGTTTAGGAAGCTAACAAGAACGATTCTTGTGTAGGTTCCACTGAGAGCTTTTACTGTTTTAGATAGACGTTCACCAGTTCCATAAGTGATCTAGTCCCTAAATGTACAACGTCAAACGAAACATCATGATAGTGCCCTTAATGAATCTTATCGTCTATTTCCAAACACATTGGCTTGGTAATAACGCAATTGGACGTCAGGTATACGAGGGACTCACGCGTGGTGACTCCTGCAATTGAGGGTGAGTTATACGATTCGACCTTCTAGCTCTCCAAAGTATTTGAGTATTGCATAGCGAGAAGAGAGCAATGTGTTGTCAATATAAGTCCAATTCCAATCAAACAGACGAACAACTCAATGTGGAAAATAATTGTATTTAGGTGTAAAATAAATAAACAAATTAATAGGTTTTTATGTTTGACCATATTTCACAATTACTTACCTGGACATCTTGTTTATCTCACGCTGGCAGGTGGCAGATGTAGGTTGCCGTGGTGAGAGATCAGGGCTTGTACGATGCCGATCTCTTCGGGATGTCTTTGTATTGCGTCTTGTGTTCTTCCTGTCTTGCCATTGTTTGTTTTGAGTGATGCCGATGGTGGGTTTTAACGCCTTCATGTGAGTGCAACGATCACAAGTACAATCAAACAAACCAACAAACACGCTTTATTAACATTTAACGGGGTCATTTGAATAAACAATTATGACATGCTTATGAAAACTATCTATATTTAATCTTGTAGTCTTTGTAATACTCGACTTGTTAGTCAAGAAAATAATGGGGCCGCGAAATCCATACACGAGAAGCGGCCTTTAATCCACAATGTCAACAACAATAGCAAGTAATATGGGTCTGGCATAAGCTTACGGACTATCGCTTCAGTTTACTTTAAAGATTTCTAGTTGTTAGTACGGTAACATGCTAACATCAATTGGCTTAATGCATGCATTTAAATTAAGCTTTTATTGACTTTAGTATTCAGTGTGAATGACAATTGCCCTGCGCAATAGGTGCATTGTAACGTGTATTTTTATTAATTTATACATTCATAAACAAGTATTGATTTATTGATTGGGGTTTTACGCCGTGCTCAGTGGTATTTGGCTAACATGAATATGGTGTATTCCAACAATAATTGGCATAAGCACATCCATAAGTCGTGTTTTAATAGAGTTGGAAAGTTACTCTTCTTCCAGTGCTAAATAAAACAGTATTGGTAATGTTCAAGCTCCTCGTAGCCAGAGAGCATATATAAACAATACAAAACAGCAATCAAAGTGTGAGACTCCAATTAATGATAATCTCAAGCGCCATGTAAATTGGATACAGCGGTAAGGAGTGTAAAGTTGAGGGGAGGGGGATGGATCAAATTGAGTCAGCCCAAGATTTAGTTGTTTCCATTGGTGTTTAAACTGGTACAAACTTAAATTTACCGACGGAAGGACCATATCTTACGCTGGCTTACTAAATGTGAAGGAAATCGGGGGGAAGCCTCGTTTGAATCACCCTAGCCATAGTCGTGACTCCTTTCTACAGCCCCAATGTGAGATATGGAATTCTTAGCGGTACATCAAAGGAATGTAAGCAGTGCAGCACGCCAACCATCTATTTGGGGTCGAGCTCCAGTGTTAAGCCCAAGAATTAGAGCGCTACAGCAACCAGCGACACGTCTTATCATCTTATGTTCTAGATGAACTCCAAGAAACAAGTTTCTTAATAACCTTAATCTCGAGTTGTTTTATGAGTAACCTACAGACATCTCGAGAGAAGGTAACGACCATTAATATGGTGTATAAAGTATTGTTGAAAATGTAGCCAATAAAATATTCGGCAAGGGTTAGGAATAAATCAGCCTACAAATTAGTATTTCAGAGATATAGAGTTTAACCACTGAATATCTCTGTTTTAGAAAATGAGTGTTACAACTTCCCTGATACAAGAGGAAGTTTCGCCTTAACCAGTAAGTTCTTTAGATTTTTGTTTTCTCTTGTATATATGTTGATGTAACTTGTATCTGTGTTAACGTAGTATCAGGTGGATATTGTTTAGACTTGCAACAATAATTTTTTCACGGATATATAACAAGTCAGTTGTTGGACTTTAATCCTACCATTCTACTTTCAGGTACATATAGTCTTGATTAACTTACATTTCCCAACGGTGAATAAAAAATGTCAATTATCGATATCAAACATGAGTTAGCGTTATGAATACTGTAATATACAGTAGTGACAAGGATCATTTATTAACTGACGTATGAACAAGTGCCCACACAGAAAATTGAACAGCAGTTTATAGAACCCTACATACAAATTAGATAAATACTGGAGACGTTAAGCACAAGTACAATGCTTTTGACAAATACATATCTTACAATATGTCCCAGTAACTAGCAGAACTGTTACCTCTTAACGGAGAACATGGTAATTTGACTAATAATCCATATACTATCCATGATACCTCTGTTTGCTCAGTTGAATATGATTAGGACCATCTGGAGAAGCCATTGTCCTGAACAAAATCATTGCGATAAATTACCAATACAGCGAGATCAAGTTACTGTAATATACCGACGGTTTCATATTATTGAAATACGACTGAAGCGTTTAAAAGCGGACATCGCTCAACCAAAACATTAAATTTCGTATGCTATAAAACCCAATTGCCCCAGATGCTGTGCGTTAAAGGATAATTGAAGATGAAGTCATTAATCTGAGTGCAGTGGGGTTTTTAAGTGAACTGCAAATTCATATTTCAATTTTAAACTGAGCAAAAACAAAATATAAATTAATCAGATTTCATAATAAATTTTCGTGCCATCGCGGTATCAATTGTTAAAAGGTCGTTACACAACATTTCGGCTACATTTGAATTTCGCCATGTTTCTGTATCCAGCAATATGCAGCTGGAGCAATAGATTTACTTAAACCATGGGCTTACTATTGCCCAGAAAAAAACGTGTACACCCTCAAAGGAATAATTCCAGACCATTCTGCTGGTTATAAATTCTTTGATTAGTTTACCATTTTTGTATGATGGGTTAATAGATAATAAAACAGGCACAGTGCCAAGCATGAAATCAGACAGGGTGAAGGCGATATAACAATGCTGCTCACAAGATGTCAATGTTATCATAAAAGCCTCATAACTCAACAGGCCCGCGGCCGTAGCTTAGTGGTAGCGTGTGCGCTTACTAATCCTACTTCGATTTACCGTTCACGGATCAGGCCGTCTGACGACCATCAGGTATATGAGTGCGTCACACGCTGTGGCTTTTGCAATCGCAGAGGTGTTTTTTTTACGATATTTCCTCACGGTTTTCTATCATTATTAGACAAGGAGCAGTGTGAAGTGGACAATTCGTCGTCATATAAGTAAAATACCCTTGTGTACGACGTTGAAGCCAAATCAAATAAACAAACAAAATCCAATGGTGATCAGATTGAAAACATTTGCTGGAGCTTCTTGAACTGTATCGAAAAGACGGAGTGCCAAGCAGACGTTCCCCCTGGCATATTCTATAGTTCGTCCTTTCTGGACATTCATTCAAATAAATACACGTCTGGTGCATTCATTGTAATTTGTAATGTTCGTTAAATGCTAAATAAAGAAATAATGACTGTATTTGTAACAGACTACAAGGCAGAGTGCCGAGCAGACGTACCACCTGGTATATTCTATAGTTCGTTCTTTCTGGACTTTCCTTCAAATAAATACACGTCTGGTGCATTCATTGTAATTTGTAATGTTCGTTAAAAGCTAAATAAAGAAATAACGACTATATTTGTAACACACTACTCCCAGCCAGAGGTCTGGGGAAAACACCTTTAGTAAACGACGAGTGTTAAGGTTTCTTCTAGTTTTGAACAACATAGTCATATCTGTGCAACATCAATTTATAGTAACGGTGAGGGGCAAATGTCGTGAAGCAATGTGACCTTTTGGAAATACACAAAATTGTATGGCACCAGAGCATGAACTTATCATTGTGAACATTACTGATGGACGTACATTGCGCTGAGCAACGTGCTATTCATGACGACAAAACATATTTAAACCAGTATTCTTTCCTCAACCACCAATCATGTTAGTGCCAACGTCTGCTAAAAATAAGGGTAATGGATTGCTATAGTTCATACTCCATAAATTTCATAAGGGTCATATAACAAGTTGGCTAAGTCTGGGAACGGTGTAAAATAGCATGAGCTGGAGAGAAACGATACAGCTGGATCAAGCTGAAGATAACTGATAGGTTTAGGAAGCTAACAAGAACGATTCTTGTGTAGGTTCCACTGAGAGCTTTTACTGTTTTAGATAGACGTTCACCAGTTCCATAAGTGATCTAGTCCCTAAATGTACAACGTCAAACGAAACATCATGATAGTGCCCTTAATGAATCTTATCGTCTATTTCCAAACACATTGGCTTGGTAATAACGCAATTGGACGTCAGGTATACGAGGGACTCACGCGTGGTGACTCCTGCAATTGAGGGTGAGTTATACGATTCGACCTTCTAGCTCTCCAAAGTATTTGAGTATTGCATAGCGAGAAGAGAGCAATGTGTTGTCAATATAAGTCCAATTCCAATCAAACAGACGAACAACTCAATGTGGAAAATAATTGTATTTAGGTGTAAAATAAATAAACAAATTAATAGGTTTTTATGTTTGACCATATTTCACAATTACTTACCTGGACATCTTGTTTATCTCACGCTGGCAGGTGGCAGATGTAGGTTGCCGTGGTGAGAGATCAGGGCTTGTACGATGCCGATCTCTTCGGGATGTCTTTGTATTGCGTCTTGTGTTCTTCCTGTCTTGCCATTGTTTGTTTTGAGTGATGCCGATGGTGGGTTTTAACGCCTTCATGTGAGTGCAACGATCACAAGTACAATCAAACAAACCAACAAACACGCTTTATTAACATTTAACGGGGTCATTTGAATAAACAATTATGACATGCTTATGAAAACTATCTATATTTAATCTTGTAGTCTTTGTAATACTCGACTTGTTAGTCAAGAAAATAATGGGGCCGCGAAATCCATACACGAGAAGCGGCCTTTAATCCACAATGTCAACAACAATAGCAAGTAATATGGGTCTGGCATAAGCTTACGGACTATCGCTTCAGTTTACTTTAAAGATTTCTAGTTGTTAGTACGGTAACATGCTAACATCAATTGGCTTAATGCATGCATTTAAATTAAGCTTTTATTGACTTTAGTATTCAGTGTGAATGACAATTGCCCTGCGCAATAGGTGCATTGTAACGTGTATTTTTATTAATTTATACATTCATAAACAAGTATTGATTTATTGATTGGGGTTTTACGCCGTGCTCAGTGGTATTTGGCTAACATGAATATGGTGTATTCCAACAATAATTGGCATAAGCACATCCATAAGTCGTGTTTTAATAGAGTTGGAAAGTTACTCTTCTTCCAGTGCTAAATAAAACAGTATTGGTAATGTTCAAGCTCCTCGTAGCCAGAGAGCATATATAAACAATACAAAACAGCAATCAAAGTGTGAGACTCCAATTAATGATAATCTCAAGCGCCATGTAAATTGGATACAGCGGTAAGGAGTGTAAAGTTGAGGGGAGGGGGATGGATCAAATTGAGTCAGCCCAAGATTTAGTTGTTTCCATTGGTGTTTAAACTGGTACAAACTTAAATTTACCGACGGAAGGACCATATCTTACGCTGGCTTACTAAATGTGAAGGAAATCGGGGGGAAGCCTCGTTTGAATCACCCTAGCCATAGTCGTGACTCCTTTCTACAGCCCCAATGTGAGATATGGAATTCTTAGCGGTACATCAAAGGAATGTAAGCAGTGCAGCACGCCAACCATCTATTTGGGGTCGAGCTCCAGTGTTAAGCCCAAGAATTAGAGCGCTACAGCAACCAGCGACACGTCTTATCATCTTATGTTCTAGATGAACTCCAAGAAACAAGTTTCTTAATAACCTTAATCTCGAGTTGTTTTATGAGTAACCTACAGACATCTCGAGAGAAGGTAACGACCATTAACATGGTGTATAAAGTATTGTTGAAAATGTAGCCAATAAAATATTCATCATGGGTTAGGAATAAATCATCCTATAAATTAGTATTGTAGAGATATAGAGATTAACCACTGAATATCTCTGTTTAAGAAAATAAGTGTTACAACTTCTCTGATACAGGAGGAAGTTTCGCCTTAACCAGCAAGTCCTTTAGATTTTTGTTTTCTCTTGTATATATGTTGATGTAACTCGTATCTGTGTTAACGTAGTATCACGTGGATATTTTTAGACTTGTCACAATAATCTTCTCACGGATAGAACAAGTCAATTTGACTTTAATCCTACCATTCTGCTTTCAGCTACATATAATTTCGCTTAACTTACATTTCTCACTGATGAATAAAATATATCAATTATCGATGTCAAACATGAATTAGTGTAATGAATATTGTATTATACAGTAGTGACAAGCATCAATTATTAATTGACGTATGACCAAGTGCCCGCACAGAAAATTGAACAGCAGTTTATAGAACCCTACATACAAATCAGATAAATATTGGAGACGTTAAACACAAGTACAATGCTTTTCACAAAGACATATCTTACAGTATGTCACCGTAACTAGCAGAACTGTTACCTCTTAACGGAGAACATGGTAATTTGACTAATAATCCATATACCATCCATGATACCTCTGTTTGCTCAATTGAATATGTTTAGGATCATCTGGAGAAGACATTGTCCTGAACAAAATCATTGAGATAAATTACCAATACAGCGAGAACAAGTTAGGCTCAATCGATTGGGTGGAACAGTGAATGCAAAATGGTTTCGCCCTAACCACAAGTCTTTCTGCACAATGTTGACTGAATTATGCGAGTAAAATTGATTTTCCACCAACACTCGCCACTGGACACATGTGCTAACAAATAAGTGACAATTTAAATAAATTTTAAATACACTAGTATTGATGATGCCACAATTACATTAATATATACATATGACATTTACATCAATTTAATATGGGTAATTATGGGCATAATATTGTCTCTGAAATCAATGACGTCAGTACATGTATCTCGTCTGCTTTCTAACGACAACTCCCACCGCATATGTTGTGTGTGATTTCAATATGTATTTATTTGAATAAACTCCCACCACAACAAGTCCAACAGATGAACTTGTTCTATCCCAGGTTTGATTAACCATTTAATAATTTGCATACATAGCGATTCTATGACAATTTAATCTTATAAACACTCTTTCAGTCTGGATTTAAATTAAGAGGTAGAATGTATACTTTTCATTTCTGGGGTGAGTTTGTTCCACTATCGCAAAATATGGTCTTTGAAGATTGTAACTACGATTACTTGTTGCGTAATTATTGACATCCCATTATCTCTGAAAAATATTTGAAAACATTTGTGGGCATGCAACAAGAAGCAGACATAATTTTTTTTTAAGAATTTTCAAACTTTTGAAAATGGGATGGGTGTGCTGTAACCTTGGGGATAACGTTATAGCTAGGATAGCACGTTTCTGTAAAAGGTATAAGGGTTGTAGGTGTGTAGAAAAAGTGTTTACCCATAACAAATTAAAATAATGTAAATAAGGGATAATTCAGTGAATAATACAGTAAAATAAACTATTTTTGTTGAGACGATTTTTAAAATGATGAATAACTCCTATGTTTCTCGATATTTTGCTTGTTAAAGCGATGCTCCACTCTGCAATACAATGCATACAGGTCAAACCGGCATCATTTCTTGCTTTGAATTATGCTCTCTTATTTATTAATCGAGCGATATCCATTTTATAATTGGATCTTAAACATTGGGTATGCTTACAGTCAAATTCATCCACGCGGTCATGTCTTGCTACTTTAATCACTAAACAGAAGAGCTCCACAAATATTGACCAATCAAATA
>JAQQZZ010016749.1:0-11325 GCA_030265115.1 Mopalia vespertina | reverse complement strand
CGCCTGTCAAGACCCAATCATACGGGTGTTTCTGAAAGTAGAGACAACCCTGGAATCGCTTCACATCGACTTGGTTGTGCTAGTGTCAATTATTGTTGGAATACACCGCCATCATATAAGTGAAATACCCTTAAGCACGGCGCAAAACACAATCAATCATAAAGAATCTATGTCCAATTCTGATTTACTAATTATGTTTTATGTATGTGTATCTTTGACTATAAGCAATTGAGTGTATATAATGATTTGTCCATCTCTACCCCAGGAGAGTGAAGGTAAGAAGCGTGTATTAGATGTGACCACAGGTAATTTATCAGATCAGAGTGAGGACGAAGGAGACCCTAATGACACCATTCCTGGAACCCCACCATCTAAAAAGGTAAAGAAATGAGGCTAAATTTGTCATAAATTTATATTGAATTTGAAGAAAAAAAATGCAAGGTAATTTTTCATGCATTGTAATCATGAATGTAAAAAGATAATTAAACATTAAGTAATAAGCAAAAGAGTAGGTTATACTTTTCAGCAAATATTCAGGCCTTCTGATTGATTTGAGGCAAGTGATCTGTGTTAAAACATAGGACAGCACACCCCAAACGAAAAGGCCTACATATTCTGTTGTTTTTTTGTTTTTTCATCCTTCAAACTAATAAATGTCATTCTACAGTTAATCAAATACATGTATGTTTTTTGTTTACAGTTTAAATCTCTGTTTTTTGGGTGGTCTCAGTCAACAACGCAGTCCAGTCAGGCAAACAAAACAGCCCTGGGTTCAGTATTAGTAGAGGATTCAGATGATGACTGACCAATCAGAACCTTTGTAAAATGGACATTCATAATGGAGCTTATGTTACATGTAACAGTGGACAGTAGCCAATGAAAACAATGGTTACATGGAGAGCAGCCAATGAGATTATCCAATGGAAACTGTTGTTACATAGATAAATCTGTCTGGGATTAGCCAAAGGAAACTTGTTATACCCAAGTTATTGGACAAGGTCTAGTACTGTGACTAGGATCAGGAGAACTGTTGTCACGAGACACCTCTTTGACACTGTTAATTGTCTCATCCATAATGTCTCATGTCAGTACTGCCATCAACTGTGAAATAACCTTCAACTTTGGTTACATTTAAACTCGAGTCACATTAATATTAACCTGTATTCTGTACCAACAAGTGTCTTAGCTAGCAGTGGAAATCTTCCGGTCAGAAATCCCTATTTTAAAAAAAAATTGCCCTTCCAAATTTTCAATTACCCTATCTTTCCCATGTTAAATTCAGAATTTCTACCTGTCATTTTAACCAGGTGGATGGGCCTCCAGCTAAGACTATAGTACCAACACAAAAACAAATGTTGGATGGATCCAATATTTTTATTTTTTTTTTTTCAGAAACCAGATAAAAACATTTTGTAGCAAGATTTCATCTTATTATTCAATCGGATTGTTTGTTACATTAAAAAACAAAGACAACTGGTGCAAATTTCACGAATGAAATGGTTTGTCTGATCAAAATTGAAATGTGAAATCACATGTTGTGAATTGTGCTATCAGTATTTAAGCTTTACTGTTTCTCAATGTCGGTTTGAATATATTTTAATATCTGTTTTATATACATAAATGTATATGCTCTGAACTGTTTTAAAAATATAAGAAATGAACTAAAATTGTGTCTCAAAGAGCTACTGATGCCCATACCTCCAAAGTGTTGTTATTGTTCAGAACTGATGTTTGATAATATCCTGTGAAGATACCATGCAGTCCAAATCACAAATCTGATAATTAAATATCCAGTCAACATACTACATGTTCATAATCCAAAATTAAAATCAGATAACAATCAGTCAGAATACTATGTAGTTCTAATGTTGAACAAACGAAAAAGGAACAAAGCAGAAGACTTGCACACATAGTTCATTAGTTAATATGCTTGGTCTTGTTTATAGGCGTTTTGCCATTGCCTAATTTTATAATCTTACTATCAAGGTATTGTGAACACAATTTTTATACGCCCAAATCGCGATGAAAATCTGTTATGGTATGATCAGTGTCCATCTGCTGCCATCCGTCCAGGTGGCTCCAATCCGTTTCTGGAGCAAAACTATAAAGCATATGTTTGTGAAACTTGGTAGACACATTCACCATTGATTGTAGTTGTGCCTTTTGCTATGGCGGATTCGCCATTTTTTTTATTTTTCTTATTTCTATGGATATAAAGTTAGACATAATCAAGTGAAATTTTGTTTCCGGAGCCAAATTGGAAAACTATAAGGTCTCTCTTTGTGAAACTTGGTAGGCACATTAACCATAAACTGTCGTTGTGGCTTTTGCTATTACAGATTCATCATTGTAAAAAATGAAAGGGCGTATGTTGGGTGTACTAAAACTCGTGTTGAAATTAAATTCACCAATGAGTTCAAACTTGGATTTAAATAGTTTGCAATGATGGATGGGATTCTATACTCCAAGGTGGAGGGCTGGGAGGGAACTTCCTGTTGCCCTGGGGCTTTCAGAGCTATTGGCCAACATGAAGCCAATATGTGTGTGATGTCTTTGTATTATGTCGTGTATAAGTCCTATCTTCCTTGTTTGTTACCAGTGACCTCCAGGGTGGTTTCCTTTGCCATCGGCGTTAATGGCAATCAAACCATACTCCATGCACTATTATTGTCACCATTGAAACTTTTACATTATTCAGGCCTGTATGTGTTGCGAAAATTATTACTTCAAACAAAGATAAAGAGCTATTGGCCAACATGAAGCCAATCTGTTTGTGATGTCTTTGTATTACATGTATGCCCTGTCTTTCTTTATATCCTGTGGTTCTTTGTTTATTGCCAGTGGCTTCGAGGGTACAGACCTGCCTACCCGGATGGTGTATTCTGTACACATAATTTATGTTAAATACACAAATAGGCCATCAAAATACACACAGAAATTAATATTCTGTGCTATACTGTAACACAAAATGGTAAGAAGATACTCTTAGAAAAAAAATGTTTACACCTAAATTTGTTCTAGAGTAGGCAGGTCTGAGAGGGGTTTCCGTCACTCATTGGGCTGGCATGCCATCATGTGAGTGAAAAAACCTTAAGTACTGTGTTAAACCACAGTCAAACAAACACAAACAACTTTTCCAATGTTAGGATATTGTTTTGCCAAATTCCACTCATTTTTATATGGTTGCCATCTTACAATATTCAGAGCCTGCGGCCATGGCTTAGTGGTAGCATGTGCGCTTACTAATCCTGCTTCAATATATCGTTCACGGGATCGAGTCCGCCTGTCAACCATCAGGTATATGAGTGAGTCACATGATGTGGCTCCGGCAATCGCAGGGGTGGTTTTTACGAGGTTAACTTCCGGTTTTCCATCGTAATAAGGCAAGGTGCAGTGTGAAGTGGACATTCTGTCGTAATATAAGTGAAATACCCTTGAGTACAACATTAAACGCCAATCAAACAAAAAATCTTCATGGTAAGTGTTAAAACAGACTTTACCTTTTAACTTTCACAGCGAAGAGTTGAGTTTACATATTTTCAGACAAAGTAACTGCCTCACACTGGGCTTCGTGCATTTTGTATGATTTAAATCTTGAAAGTAGGGATAATTTATATGCTTCCTGGTACTCTCTGAGCTTAGGGGCAACATGGAGTCCATTTATTTGTGATGTCTTTGTATTGCCTCCTGGGATTCTTTGTTGAAAAGGTGGTTTCCATAACGAATAGGGCTTGCTTGCTGCCAAAAGAGCTAAACAACCTTAAGTACAGCATTAAATCCAATCAAAACTTTTCCTTTCAAGTGATTTGACGAGGATATTGAGCATGTTATTTTTTTCTCAAAATAAAGATACTATTTTGGCTAAGGAAGAGCTACTTAAAGACCGGTTCAGGAACAAATACATCAGTTAGTTTAAATGGTGGGAGTCTCAGAGTATTAACAACAACATCGGTAAATTTATTCTCTCGTTTATTTGTAAAAAATTCTCCATATATATATATATTGATTATTCAACACCCTTGAGAAGACAACTATGTCCCTATTCAAGTCTATTGAAGTATCAGTAAACTATGACAAATCCTCTACACTCTCTTTCACTCCTCACAGCACACAAAAACTCATTCTAAGGCAAATATAACTACAAAAAGGTTAACTGAGGCTTGTAAACATACCATTCCCCACATTCCCTGGGAACTTGCTTCTAACCAGACTTAATTACAGGTCCTATTTATATCTGATATAATGATTATTTGCTTGGAGCTTAACGCCATACTTCAGGTTATTTCACTCATGACGGTGTGCCAGCTCAATGGGTGAAGGTTCTCATTATTGACACAGGCAAAAGACAGGACAAATACAGTAGAATCTCAGCATGTGAAAACTGGGATGTATACTCTGAGGGAAACAAAAGACCACCCAAACAGCTAGGTTTCATGTTGCCCCTTAACTTTGAGAACACCAGGGCAACTCATATACCTGATATAATCCTGTGTTTAAAAGAATGACAGCAGGCTGGGCATTACGTTTTCAAGACCTGTGATTGGTCATTATAGATCCACCAATCAATGTGTGAATACCATTGACGGAGATGAGCCTGGCAACACTTCATCACTGAGTATAAAAAGGGTGAGATTTGAACAACTTGCCAGTTATTTAGAATTAACTACAACATATAGTTTACAATTTAATCTTAATATCAAACAGAATGAACACGAAACACTGGCAGTTACAAAATTTACATGGGAAAACATGTATGGCAAGACAAAATTCAAATGACAAAGGAAATACACAAAGGGGTGGAGGTACCTGTTTTATCTGTTCTATAATACAATAGAATAATAAAATATATTCTGTTGAATTTTGACGATTAACCTTTATGATGCACTATGATAGCTGTACATAATCATTAAAACTTCCAGTATATTTACATTTTACTAAAAGCAAATAACACATAATTGAGGATGGCAAGTGGTGAAAAAGGGAGATAAATCTGTTACGTATAACAGGCAGTTCCCCCTATCTTATTGACTTACAATATAATTGAACTGCATATTCATACAAGGCTATTGTTAGTCAATGAGATAGATGGTACTATCCGTTAAAACAATGCTTCATACCCATACATGACAGTATGTATAGCTATATTTGTCCTGTTTTCAGTCCGACGTTACATTCATCTTCTTACTCTAACATTACATGAACATCTTGGGTAATAACTTTATTGGTGTAATATTGAGTAACAAAACTGAAAACCTATCCTAAATAAACAAACTTTGCTTATGTATCAATAAAATATAACAAAAACATTCCTCTTCCATGTGCATGGCATCATGGGTAATGAAAATTAATACAGCACAAAATATAACCGTGGCAATGGAATGATTCTGGGAGGGATCTGAGCAACAAAGGGATGAAATGTAAACAAAAAGACTGACAAACTGGTTAACAGAGAGACCGAAAGCGATATCGATGGTGAAAGTTGCAAAATGTGTAACTGTTTCAATTTGAGTTCTTGCCAATGGTGTATATCTGAAGAAGTCTAATTGCTATTCAATTATCAAATGATGATAAACATAACAGTTGAATACTGATCGTTACACTACTGTTTAGAATGTGAATAATAATAATTATTATCCATGCAAAACAGATTTTTGTTTATACGCAGAAAGAAGTCGTTTTAGACATGCACGGTTTGCGTTCTTCACCATCAATATGTTTACCATATGAACAAACATTATGGCTTCTAACAGCTGGACAATAACTGGAAACAACCGGCCAGAAAGAGAACTGTCCACATAACATCTGTGGCTATTGAATAAACAAGGTAAAATCTGGTCATAGGGGACTTGTTGGTCAAACCTCTGTTAGCCTAACAACCTGTTAGAAGACGTTGCAGCACAGATTGATTGATGGTGTTTTACGCCGTGCTTAAGGCTATTTCACTTATATGATGCCGGTGTATTCCAACAATAATTGACACTAGCACAACCATGATGTGAAGCATTTCCATAATGTTGGAAAGTTAATTTTCCTCCAGTGCTAAGTAAAGACAGTATTGTTACTCCTCAAACAAACAACCCGTTAGGGGACGTTGCACAGAGATGGGGTTTCACACAGTGTTTAAGAGTTCTGCACTCATTTGACGGGTTGTATTCCACTAATAAATATCACTAGCAGAACCCTAGATTAAAATTTATGTGTAAAAACATTCCTTTTGAGGAGTATTTTCTTACTAAAATGTGTATTTTGGTGATAAAACAGCATAGAATTTTAATGGCCTATTGTGTATTTAACTTAAATTATGTGTACAGAATACACAGGTCTGCTATCATTAATATAAAATGTGAAGTATTTTGATAATGTTGGAAAGTTAATCTTCCTCCAGTGCTAAGGAAAGACAGCATTGCTACTCTCCCAACAGACTTCATGTACATGTACCATTAGCTATAGGGATGAAAATGTTTGGGTTCGACAAAGTATAT
This sequence comes from Mopalia vespertina, assembly GCA_030265115.1. Lineage (NCBI taxonomy): Eukaryota > Metazoa > Mollusca > Polyplacophora > Chitonida > Mopaliidae > Mopalia > Mopalia vespertina. The sequence goes on along the minus strand of JAQQZZ010016749.1, from coordinate 4,843 downwards.
TATCCAACCGCATCTTTTTACCGCACAGGTGTTTTTTAAAGATGCCCATTTATTTGCATGCGTTTTTAGCAGAATTTCAGGTGATACCATACATGTTGAGGAAGTGTGAAGCTGAACGAGCATATTACATGACAACCACATTGTCTTTATTCTCACCAGTTTCTGCTTGGTCAGCCATTTGCAGTCCTATAGTCATGATACACCGTTTCTATTGTACAATGAGTCGGAAAAAAAGTGACAATACATTTCTGCAATGTGAAATTCAAATACATTTACAAAGATATTTTTTAATTGAGAAATGAAATATTCACAAATGAAGGCAAAAAATCAACATTTACCAACCTTACATTTTTAGCTTTTCTTGATGTTTAAATTTACAATTTTGCATTTCATTAGAAGGCAAGTCACAGGAAATATTTTAACATCTTATTAACAGCTTGCTATCTTGACAATCCATTAGATACAGAAGGCTCATCCCTCAATTAACTCAGCTTTTCAGTTCAGTAAACTGTTCAAAAATATTTTGGTATAGATGGGGGGTCAGGTTTGATTACCCATCTGATTGGTCTATACTTCAATTTCACTTCTGATTGGTTGAGACATCTAAATCACTTCTGATTGGCTGAGACATAATTCTCACTTGCACACCACTTTGAGATGTGTTGTCCATTTCTAAGTTAATATCTAGACATTTTAACTTGTGAAGTCTTCATATTTTAAACTATTATTTTCAGACTAAAAACCCGTATACAGTAAAAATTGGACTCTCCGGAGTAGTGTGTTCAAGTTCTGAGTGACCATCTAAAGCTTTTTGCTCCTGGGGCTCGTTTGAGAGAAGGATATTAGCTTACGTTGAACGTAATTGTTATGGCAACACTATGTCTTCAGTACTGGTTGTCATGGTATTTATGTTTAACCTAAGCTAAGATTGATTTTTTAAACCGGCCCCTGTTGCTTTAGAAACTTGATCAAAGTGTATACAGTATTGTTTTAACACAGAAAGCCTGCTTTATTTACAACTCTAGTGAGAATTTGTATACAGTATTGTTTTAACACAGAACGCCTGCTTAATTTACATCTCTAGTAAGAGCTTGTATACAGTATTGTTTTAACACGGAACACCTGTTTAATTTACATTTCTAGTAAGAACTTGTATACAGTATTATTAGTGTAGAAAAGAGTATGGGTTATTATGACCGATTATTACACTGTTGAGACAGTACAGGGATCACACTTTTCTAGTTTAAGCTTCACACAAAATTTACGCACATTCTGTCAGTGTTGGTATGCACTTATAGGACAACAAAGCTAACTATCATTGGCTGTTTGTCTGATCACTCAGTGTAGTTATGATTTGCTGTAAAAAAATATCTAAATATTATTTATCAAAACATCAACATTACAACTGCATACCGGGTTTATAAACTGCATAAGATGTTGTTGTTGTTTTAAAGGGACTAACATTTGTTAGTAACATCACTTATCAGGATTACAAGGTAAGCCCTGTAAAAAATTAGGTGTGTGAACAAACAGTTTTAGAACCAATTTCACTCAAATTTTGGGAGAGAAAATATGGTGTTGTGTTTAATTGGCACTTAATATGGCCACTTATCAGTATAGTTATAAAAGAACCTCGTTTATGTGAATTACAATGGAAAATATTAAGTAACATTTACCCTACTAGGATACTGTTGAAGAAAATGAAAATATCTGAAAACGATTTGTGTAAGTTTTGTGGTTTGATAGAATATTTGGAACATTTTTTCTATTCTTGTAAGAATGTCAATGAATTTTGGAAGGAAATTCAAAGGTCTTTACAAATACTGTTTCCGGTAAAAATAATCCCTAATGAATTAGATATTATTTTTGGCATATTTAGATATCAAATATCAGAGAAAAGAATATATAAAGCCGTGAATGCGGCTATAGTAATTGGGAAACTGTGTATCAGCAGATATAAATACAGTAATTACAGTAATTTAAAAGCATTGTTTTACACAGAAAGTAGAATTTGAAGAATTCCATTACTTGAAAACTTTGTCATTTAAATTTAAATATTTACTTGGTGTTAGAAAATATGATAATATTATTATTATTGTGTGTAACTATACTATTCTTGGTGAATAAACTATTTTATTCTAAAAAAAAATGATGTTGTTGTTTTTGCTGTTCTGAGACAAATACATGAATACAGTCATACTACATTTATACCAATGAATATTAACATACATGTACATGTACAGCAAGCTGTACTGATCACTGATCAGTGTCCATTGTTTCACAACCCAGTCATGGGTAGCAACCCAACATAAAATGTTTTGTATTATATTCAAACTTTCTCATTTATACAGAAACTATCATATCAGGCAGCCATTTTTCTTTTCTCAATTGAGTTTTGAAACAATGTACCTTGGAAATCCAGGAATAAATTAACTGGCAAATTGAGATGCACACATAAAACTGGTCTCATTAGACAAAATCCAAAGCCATAGATACTGTCTGTTTTTATAAACAATCCATAAACACCCCCTTGTTGATGTTTGATGGGTGCTTATGTGTTGCAGAAAATGACCAGTTTTCATCAAAACACAGTATTAACAGTATGTTTCAAAATAATATCTGTTGTTCACCTGACTTTATTAGTCATCACATGCTACATCACTAAAGCCAATTCACCATTCAAATAAAATCTTAGTACCTAAATTTGACCCGATTAACATGACCCAATTTTACACACTAACGAGCTTGGGTCTCTTAGATTATGATTCCTTAGCAGGCCTGAGCTGTAAACTTTTCTGGCAGAACCTTAAAATCGGTTATCTAAAATTTTGTGAGATAACCTAACATTTGCATTTTCCTCTGGTTTGCTGATTTTTTAAACACATAAATGTGCCTTTGTGAAATACAATCTTTATTGATAATCTGATGACAAAATTTGTCAAAATAAGTGGCTAAATACAAATTTAGACGAAGACTGCAAACAATTTGGAAACCTATATATCGGTCCTCCTAAATTAAGTTTGAATAATCAAGGGGAAACCCCATTCTGTCCGTTCTCCCCACAACCAGCACAGGCCTGCTTAGATGTTTATAAAATATTTCCCGTAAGGTTAATGTACATGATCAGACATTGTGTATCTTTGAGACAAGCTTGAAGTTTTTACAGAAAACACAGCCAGAAAAACTGAATCTTGTATACAAGTAGAAAGTAAAGACTTATAACATAGATGTTCTAACAAGAACATATTGTTGATCAATCTACCTGAGTTTAGTGGTGAATAAACAGTGTTAAAAAAAAGGAACTATTTTTACTAACCAGCATTTTTGGAGGGGAGTTCCTAACATTGCTCAGATAATACTCTCTAAAGAATAGCATACCCTCCAAACAGATACACAGATATTATATGTTATATCTCTGGGTTTGTTTGGTGATAAAAGTGATACTCGGTGTCATTTCACTAATGGTTTTGCTGTTGAACTTTATAGACTAGGTCATATCACTCACATGATGGGGTCAATGTATTACTACTCATCAACATATGACTCTGTAAAAGGCAATTGTTCGTGTTCAACAGCGTACTCATTGTTTTGTTTATTTTGCCCCAAGTGACAAGTTTTGATGTTCATATTCAATGAGATTTCAGTCACGTGCTGGTGTAGATGCAGAGTTCTGTATCTCTGATTGTCTATCATATCATGTAGCCGTAGAGATACAGAGTTTGAACGCTCCTAATCGTGTAATTTTAAGTTTTTACACTTACCGATTTTTATGTGTTTCATTAACTACTGTCCAGCTATGTTTTGTATTCTGAACCCTGTGATACATTTTTTATGTCAATTGCATCCTTAAATCGTCCAGAATCCGCGTTTAAAAAAATGGAACATCACGGTCCAACTTTTTGTTGTCAAGCCGCCATATTCCTAGCCTGGCCCCATCTCCCACAATGCATCATGCTACAGGAGCTACCGCTGTAGGGCAATTACACGATTAGAAGCTTTCAAACTCAGTTGCTAGTGCCGGTGGTATTAAGCATCACTCCAGGCTGGCATGCTATAGGGTTACATTGTTCACACCCACTCGACACAGTAATACTAAACTATTCTCCGATGCAATAAATATGGAGCTAACAGTGCACCTATTTACTGAAGTCCTACATTTATATTATGATAGAAGAAGTGATTGTTGCAAACCTGAGGCAAATGTTTCTTACCTACCAGCCAGGGCACTATTTGACTTCTGGGCTCTATTAAATAGGAGATCTACATTCTGACTGGTTCAGAGCCAATCTTACACAACAATTTCATTCGTGTGAATATTGTGAAACAATTCTCACACCAGTCATTTCCTATCACCGGCAACAGTTGTAGGAACAGACATAATGTTATAAAAAAATTGCCTAAACTTAAACTGTCATCACAAAAGTGGGTCGAATTCATCTGGACATAGATTAGAGACTCTTGCAACAACAACAGTGATGTCATCAGGTTTCCCACCTGTAATAAAATAAAAAAAAAATAAAAAATGAAAAGTCAAATTTAAAGGCACATGGTATTAAAGAAAATTCTTTTAATTACCTAAGCATAAAGTAGATATTCCATAATTTTTACAGAGAACAGACTCAGAAACTGTTAGGTCCATCTTTGTTTAGAATTAGATTTAGGTACTGTATAAGCTTTCAGAAGACTTCCCTGACAGTTACAGTCCTTTGTGTAAACTCTGTTTGGAGGCACTGGGGAAGATGGTAGTTACAGTCCTTTGTGTAAAATCTGTTTGGAGGCACTGGGGAAGATGGTAGTTACAGTCCTTTGTGTAAAATCTGTTTGGAGGCACTGGGGAAGATGG
>JAQQZZ010016738.1:0-11326 GCA_030265115.1 Mopalia vespertina | reverse complement strand
GACGCGACCTTTGACCCAAGGCAGTAGGCCTATTTATAGAATCTCCCACGGCCTGGCGATTGCTTTGGGTCAAAGGTTGCGTCATCCAGGTAGGCTCCCTTGAACGGATATTTACTAGCTAGATACAAGCGTCTGTGGCTGAGACCAACGCCCACGCCAGGGATATGACCTTACTTCGTACTGGCGAGCTAAAAATAGGGCACATCTATGACGATCACAATGAAAAGGTATCAATCAATAGTAACTTGATTAACTTTGTGATGCGAAACTACCACATAGTAAATATCATATGTAATTTTGACCTACCCATAAACAGTCCTGTCTTGGTTTTGATCACATTATCGTCGATGTAGGTCGTTGTTAATGCCATCCGGGGAGATTTTGCTATACCTTGGAAGAACATCCCAACAGATATTATTCCCAGAGCTATGAACTTCGCATCATTGTGACTTTTGACCTCCGATTTTAGACAAGAGTCTAACAAAGGCATGGAGATGTTTTTACTGGCTGGTAATATGGATATCTCTGTCTTGAAACAAAGGCTTTCTCCTCGGAACTTGTCGACCGGCATATCTCGTGGTGAGAGAAAAGACATGTTGGTGGTATCTGTTAGTATCAAGTTCGGCTCGGGTGATATGAAATGTGGAATTACGCTGATTAAAGCTGAAACTCCGAAAATAAGCACACATACTCCTAAGATTCTCGGTTTATGAGTGTTCCTAGAAAGATGGGTGACAAAGAGTACAAAGGTCAGGAAACCAATGTCATTCATGCTGAGAAGCATACCAGTTTCTGAACTGCTTAATCCGAACTGTTTTTCCAAAGTGGTCACTTGTGACGTCAGATACATGGACAAAGCTGACGTCATAAGACTAGAGAATCCGTAAAACAGAGTAAAACTGATCATATTGCTGAGGCCTTGCAGCCATTTGGGTTTGAATGGTCCTATACCGCATCGTGTGTCAGAAGTCTTGATAGTAATGTCAGGGCTCTGAGAGGTGATTAAACCATGTTCCTCTGGAGACCCGTTCTCTATTAATGTTCCCATGATTCTCTAGCACCTTAAATTGTCCGCTTCTGAAATATTGAGAAACAGACAAACAACATTGTTTAATTATCAGCAAGACTTTCTGGCAGAAAGATCCCTCTGAATAAGTTAATAGCAGTCTATTCATGGAGCAGCAATACGGTATTCACTCAGCACTGGAGTAAGACTACTTTTCCAACACAACAAAAAACGAGCGAGCAACTGCCAGTTACTGTTGTAGTTCATCGCCTTCATATAAGTGAAATACCCTTGAGTACGGCGTGCATTGAGGATAAGATGAGGTAACGTCATTTAAAATAATATATTGAGAAACCTGATTGCAATTAATGCTGAGGTTTCTAATGAGAATAACTTACTGTGAAGACTGACGATTTATGAATAATTTAAGCGTTAAATTCTCTGAAGTACAATTGCACAAGTGATTTGTAAATCCTTCGAACAATCTCAATATTTCGGAGTTTTATTTTGCATCATCAGGAGAAAAACAGTCACAGAATATAACAGTGTTTTGTTATGACAACCACTGAAAAGCCTCACAAAATATGTCTGGTAACAACTTGGAAACAAGATGGAGATGACGATAGAGACAATCTTGAATTCCCTATATTTCTTCGGAGTATTTTTATTATAGTTTACAACTGTTTCATCTACATGTAATATGGTTAGCGTGTACAGAATACGATGCATTATAATGGATATCTAGATCTAGCCTAGGCGAATCAGCAAGACGAGATTCTTGCGAGATTTTCGATACTGCGTTATCATCACTACGCTCGGCTGTGACAGATGTATGAATATGCACCAAAATCGGACATTTTGTTCACCGGAAGCCTATACCGGCGAGTACACACTGTCCACACACTTCAAATATACCCAACGAATTTCATATGACATAATACTAAATTTAGTTTGGGTGACATAATGTTTAATTGAACCCAATCAATCAGAGGCTCTGATTTGTCGTCATGAAACAGTCAAAGGTGGACACTCAATCAACCCTATAGAAGTCAATTGCGTTTAATAATGTCAAAATGTTCTGTTTAGGAAACATGTTCTTTGCAAGGAACACTATGGTATGCCTGTAATAACAGATAGTATTATATAACATGACTTCCTCGGAAAACCTTCGAGTTGCACCGACGAATGGGAGGCAACTTTGACCGAGTGTTTCGGCTGTATTGTGCCATCGTCGGCAGTGAATATGGCATTGTACAAAACTATGTGGGATGGGCATGCAAGGCCAGGAAAAAATTCGCCAGCAAAATGTACAAAAAAAAGTTAGAAATAAGAATATCAGAATAATTAGACGAATTGGTATATACAATCTAGACAATATGTGAACAGAGCTGTTGTTTTTTTACTGGTTTTTGGTCTCTTACTTAATATTGGCTTTGAGCAGCTGAGCGAGAGAGTTTCTTTAAACAATAGAACTGATCAGACACAAAAAATTATTGATCAGTGTATTGTTATGTCAATCCATTAAGGTACACAATTGGCTTTATTTTCATTTACATTTATTCTACGTAAAATATCACGTGACGTTATTGCTAACACGTTGGCTGACTGCCTGTACACGACAAGTAACTCGAGAAAGTGCGGGAAAAGCCAATCGTGCACATAACTTGTCAATCACACAGGTATTGGAGAGGATAGCATCAAACAGTTCAATGCCTTATGATAGAGTTCGTTTTGTACAGCAAATAACGTTTGGAGTTAAAATTCACATAAGGCAAATATTGAATGCTCCCTTCGAACTGAATTCTAACTTAACAGACGTTATTAAGCAAATACGTGTCATGGCTATGTTAAAAATCTTTACAAATGCTCTTATGGTTTAATATTCCAGAATAGGTTCGGAGTGTTCTTTTATGGGTGTGCTTACGTTTCTAACAGTTTAAAAAAAATAATTTGCATTACAGAGTGGGTATGATCATTTATAAAGTACGGTAAGGAATACTCGTTAGCGTTTGTAATAATGCTACCTTAATTGTCTGTCTATTTGTTTTGAATTTTGGTGGCTTGGTTATCAAAACTTTCAATTTTCATACTTCTTCTTTGAACCAAAATTTCACCATGCTTACCAAATACCGTGAAATCAGCCAGATTTTTGGAATGTCCATGTCGTTTATAATTGTCTTTTCAGGGTCAGGAATTGGAGTGAATCATCTTTTTATTTTATTATGACTGGGATAACCTGCCCATGGTATAAATTACCGTATTTTGTTTAGCTCAGACATTTCCGACTCTGATGCCATAAAATATTTTTGAATTCTATCACCCTAAATTCTAATATGCACACTCTTTAGAATGTTCATCTCTAGGCAACACCCTGCATCAGCTGTTTGGGAGAGAGCTCCCTGTTGTCCTGGTGCCTCCAGATCTAAGGGACAACATTAAGCCGATATGGTTTTGTTGGCTTTGTATTACGTCATATGATTGTCCTGTCTTGTCTTGGTTTGTTGCCAGCGGCTTTGCGGGTAGTTTCCTGAGCTCATTAGACCAGCACACCATCGTATGAGTAAAATAACCAATTCTGTTTTACAAGATTTTAGACTGTATTGAATGTCGTCTATCAAATAAAAAAAGCAATTAAGAATATGCTTGTATTTGTTTCATTGACGGCAAGACTTCTTCATTTATGTGACAGTTACTATGACCCTGGTATTTGGACACAAAATGGAAAGAAACTTTGCCTAGGTTTAGATAGTTGATTAGACAAATCTCGCACCCATTCCTCATTTCATCTATCACAATGGACACACACGAAAAGCAGCCCATTGGAGGGGATTCCGCAGTGTAACGCACAGTCAAATACAATGAGTTCATATCTTAACTATAGGATGCTGGGAGTATAAAATTCGAACAAGTCACTCTCTTAATCTCTGCAATGAAAATTCCAACAGAGTTGTTATTGTTCTTTTCTTTTACTTGTTCGGAAATATCTAAAACTATGTTATTCGTTAAAGAAATGTTATATGTCAATTTTGTTTGGCATCCGGGCAAACCAAACGCCTACAAATTTACCTACATTCACAATTCTGGCGATTTCGGCAATCCTAAATATCAGCGTATAATAGAAATTCTTGTCGGAACATTTATTATTTTTACACAAGTTTTAACCAATATAATAGTATTGGTATTGTTTATAAAGCATTGTGGAGGCAAGCGTCCTTTTTTTCCACATGAAAAATAGATACAAAAATTCGTCATATGACTGTTACAAGAATAAACAAGATAATGGACATTTTCACAACGAGGGATAGCATATTTGAAAATAACTTTGTTTGTTACCGTACCAATGAAGTCGAGGTCCCTCCACTCATTGGACTAGAACACCGTCATGAGTGAAAGAAACTTCCATATAGCGTTACACCGCAATCAAACAACAAACAAACACTTAAAATCTAACTTTATTTTTTACCTGTTCCCTTTTTTTTTAGATGTTTATGACTACAAGAGCTGTCAGTGGTTATATATAATAAAGTCTGGATTTTAGGGGATAGAAGGTGTATTAAAGCAATAAACAAACTCGGAAAAGACGCATTTCGGCGTTCTCTATATTTCGACTTTAAAGGGAAAGACAACTGTTTTTCGACCTAAACTTATTATTTTTATTACATATTTTCAAAGACAAACATCCATATTGCACTTACATTCGAGTAAGCATAGCCGTTAATTATTCAATTTAACAGGCGGGACTGACGTCATTGTTCGAAAACACGGTTGGCTTCATATGAAAGCATCCACAATAGGGGACAGCCACGACTAGATAATATAAAAACCGTGTTTTCGAACAATGTCGTCAATTCCGCTTTTGTATTTAACTTATTAACGGCTATGCTCATTCGATTGCAAGTGCCATACAGATGGTTGTCTTTGAAAATATGCAATAAAAGTAATAAGTTTAGGTAGAAAACAGTTGTCTTTCCCTTTAATTAAATCAGTATAGGCCTAATGTACACAGCTATACACAGGTATAATGTCTTCCAATGGCTACCATATACAGTGTACCATGAACTAAGTCTATCTTGAGAGACTTAATAAGTATTTAACTAAACACTTGCTTTATGTAGGTTCCTATTGTTTGTTCAATGTATGTAAACAAGTTACTGATGACCTTTGACGTACACAAGCTGACCTCCAAACAGCTCACAAGCATTAGTTTGACTCGGCCGTTCTTTGCCTTGTAAACTTTTAACAGAGAAATGTCTGTGGACCGCAAGGCTGGCCATCCTGGTTTGTACATTAACACCAAACCTGACTCAACAATGGTGTTATTCACAACTGAAAGGGGGTAGGGAAAGGGGGGTTATCAATTTATCACAATCGGTTGCAAACTTTTCACCAATAATACAGATGAAATACATTTTTTCTCTACACCACACTGCTCAGATTTAAGACTTTTATGGCCGGGATAAAAAAAAAAGCTGTTGTTTTATTTCGCAATGACACAAACATTGTGGTTGTGTGTTTTTCGGTTGATATCGACGACGTTAAAGCAGTAGGACACCTTTAAGTAAAGTTGAACTAAAACTATACAGTGTAACCAATAGGTGAACATGTGGTATACACGTGTCCGTATATTACACCTGTGAACGACACCATTTCTGGAAACTGCATGTATGTACAGTCTATATCTCAGCTTAAATTAGTTCAGATAAAATTACCTCTCCCCAAAGCTATAACAATTTGACAGTGGCAATCTAGTAGTTATCTGCCCATAGGCAAACGTATACTTTATCATTTATCTTTCATCATATCTTTATCATTTATAGATTACCATTTCTTGTTTTTTTTGTAGAACACAACGGTGTTTACTCGAGATAGGTGCACGATTGGCTTTTCTCGCACTTTCTCGCGTTACTTGTCATGTACAGGCAGCCAGACATCGTGTTATCTTTAACGTCACGTGATGTTTTGGCTAGAATAAATGATAATAAAGCCAATAGTGCACCTTAATGGTTTACTCCTGATGACGATACGGGCAAATGTATCGATCGTTGTTTTCTATCACAAAAGAAGAAGCGGTTTTTATGTAGTTATGCTTAAATTTAAGTTTTAAAAAGTAAACAAAACGAAAACCACACATTTAACCCTAATAAAATACGTCGAACCAAAATCCGCATTGCCCATGGACGTCAAACTATACAGCTGAAACCCAGGAAGGCTTTTGCTTATGTTTGGTGTTATGGATATGGAGAGAAATATTTGCCTGGCCATATTTGAACTCCGATTTGTAATCGAAAAAGAACCGTATTCAAATCCAGATAGAGACACTCAAGTTTTGATTTAGGTGCACGGTTGGCTTTACACGCCCTTTCTCGCGAAACTTGTCGTGTACAGGTAGTCAGCCAATGTGTTATCGTTAACGTCACGTGATGTTTTACCTAGAATAAATGATAATAAAGCCAGTAGTGCACATTAATGGAGTTAGGTGCACGATACAAGTTTGTCTCTAGGCATTCGTCAAAATATATAGTAGGCTATATATACTAACTTGCGATCCGTTCTTCCTTGTAGTACACCCGTTCCCAGTCACTATTTCATGTGCAGAGACATTCTCTTTCTGCTATCTTTTGTTCCTAATGCTATCTGGAGGACACCTCTTATTGGAGTTCAAGTAAACTTGTTTATAAAACTAACAAATCATTTCTACCCACAAGCGAGGTCACAATGGGCAACAACATACATGCACTTTATAGTATATAACTAGTAGCCTATATATAACCCATTATAAATAACCCTTCCTCTCGCCCTATTTAAGTTCTCTGTCATTCATTCGGGCATGTGTCAAAAATTGGGAGACCAAATAATGGACCGATTAGATAACAACCTATATATTTTGACGTGTGTGTTATGAATATACTGATAGTGTGGACTTCTGATTGAACAGGCCTGATGTACATCTCACTTTATCAAATCCCGATATGCAACACGCATGATCAAAGTGTATTTATGGGATATAGAGACCTGTATTATACGGTCAGGAAAAAATCCCCGAGCACAAGTGTCCTGGAGATATGACCATAGGATAGGACCCAAGGGACATACGACACATTGAACACGTACAGGACCCGAGGGATATACGACACAAGGAACACATACAGGACCCAAGGGACATACGACACATCGAATACGTACATGACCCGAGGGATATACGATACATCGAACACGTACAGGACCCGAGGGACATACGACACAATGAACACATATAGGACCCAATGGACATACGATACAAGAAACACATATAGGACCCAAGGGACATACGACACCTCGAACACGTACGGGACCCGAGGGATATACGACACAAAGAATACATACAGGACCCAAGGGCATCAAATCTCATTGGCCTGATTAGATCCACGGACATTCGCCCCTTAGGAAATCGATCGGCTAAATCTGGCGAGATTATGGTTACTAAGATATCATGATTATCACTACTATCGTCGCCACGCTCGGTCGTGCATTTATTTCGCCGGAAGTCTATTTACCAGCGCATGCACACTATTACCAACATTTAATTAAATCCGGCGAAGTTCATACAGCTTAAGGATACACAAATTCACTTTAGGAGTGCTTTATGCTCTCATCTCAAAACGGATGAAAAGTGTGAAATCTCTACACAAGTCGGACTATGTTTATCAGTTCATTTAAAAACTGCCTGTCATAACGGTGAGGATCATTTGTCGCCTGAGATGCAATCGTATTCTCGCGAGTTTCTATAGTGACCGAGACTCAGGCAACTCTCGTACGCCATGCCAGGCCATCGCGCATTAATTTCCGCCAATATTTGGGGGGACGTTTGCCACTGATCAGCAAATAAAAGAAGTGCAAAACGAGATGGCCCGGGTGTATCTTAGAGTCGATGTCTCGGCGTGGGAGGTAGAATCGATTATACTTTAAAATGCCTGAGATGTTGTGCATAGTACATTGGAGGACTTCCGATTGCTTATGGCATATATAGGATCCAAGGGACATAACACCTTCCAAGCGACTTCAAATTTGTAGAACGTAAACCCGAAAGAACATAACACTCAAAGGACATATAAGAGCCAAGGGATAGAATATACAAATAAGGACCGAAATCCGCAGGACATAAAAATACATACTCCACATCCGGATTTTTGGTATTACTCTGTTATAACAAGCACGCCTATCGGTATTGCTAGGGTAAAAACAAAATTGATAGTTTAGAGCCTCTATGTCAGTAGTTCATACGGAGATCGAATTGATTGGAAGCCTTAATAATGACAAGAAACCCACTGTATTTGTTTTGCCCTGCTTGTCAACTATCGCTGATCTATGGAAGCTGATAGCGGTGGATGCATTAAAGTACTATAAATAAGTGTTTTAATTTTATTATTTGTCATGTTGAAGAAATACAAAAATATGGTAACTTCTAAAAGTTAATTGTGGGAAAGAGTGGTCAGCACACTTTACTATTGCTTTGATAACCCTGGGATTACAATATACAGGGATATGTAACAGCAAGCTTTAACCTTGAGTTGCCGATGAAATCACGAACTCTCTCGCGGAGCGCTGGAACCGGCGAGAAGCTTTACCGGTTTGCAAGCGAAGAAGACAATCGTATTCTCGAGAGAGTTCCTAAAGTGGACGAGACTAAGACAACCCTCGTACGCTATGCCAGGCCATCGCGCATTAATTTCCGCCAATATTTGGGGCGATGTATGCCACAGCTCAGCAAATAAAAGTAGTGCAAAACAAGATGGCCCGGGTGTATCTTAGAGTCAATGTCTCGACGTAGGGAGTAGAATTGATTTTATTTTAGAATGGCGAAGAAGACAGTGTGTTGAACGAAACTGACGTGATTTCACTCTTTAATATTTTTCCATTTTGCAGCTGTTATCAGAAATAAAAAGACTTAAGTACATGTACATATAAACGACTATCTTTAATTTCTTAGAAAGTAGTATTATAACTCGGAGAAAGTGCATTTGTGTCAAAAAACGATCTAATGTTGGACTAGGAAATCTTGTATTCGAGGATGACAAAAATGGCGACCGATTGAAGGAAGAGAAGGCAATCGGGACTCTTTTGGTATCTCAAACCGCTACGGCAGTTGGGGACCTGAATGGATTCAATAATACTTGTTTTTCCGCCTAACTGACATTGAATATCAATTGAAAAATTATAAATGCTCGTTGTTATATATTTACATTTCGTATATGTCAAATATTTATATGTGTTTGCAGACCTTTACAACAACCAAACAAATCGTGAAGGCGGGAGACTCTCATGAGCTTTCTATCCCCATAGTAATGCACATGCTCATTGACAACTGTCAAGCTCACCAGTTTTCCGGAATATTTACGGAAACGGACGAATGAGAACAATATCAAGTACCTGATTTTATGAGGATTGTGCCTGGATGAAGTCGAGCTTCATATCCCTCCCAGGATACCCATAGTCACAACCGTCTACTTACCGACCAAATATTTTAATAAAACTTTAAAAATGTGTGATATGGGTCAACCTTAAATGGGAAAAAATTGATTTAAGAATAATTTAATATGTTAGTATTTCCAAAAGGGTGTATTAATACACAATTATACAATTTACACCATTATAGCGAATATCACTACATTCAAAATGGTAGGCCCCCTACTGGTTCATATCGAGCTGTACGTACGGCTTGGAGGTAAGACGGCGACAGTTTCAATCAAATGCTAAACTATTCAGCCAACAGGCCTACTGACTCTTATGAAATGCCGGTTTGCTGAGTGACCGACGTGTACGTCTGGCGATTGGTTCCTGACACTGTGTGGTGCGAGTGATTCCCGAACGGGCCTGTAAATCAATAGGCCGTCTCTGCGTGATATTTACAAACGTCATGTCAATCTGTGTCATGAACACAACAACTTGAAAGGACATTAACCTATTAACCACTTCTTGAACAGGTTTATACCATTGCAGGCCGCCGAATATCACGGATCAATATGGCCTACATCGTATGTTTTACCTGGGATATAGTATATACCAGAGCGCTAAACTCAACAGAAACTTATCTGCCTTTAACCAGGGAAGGACAAAAAAACAGTTCATCATTATGAATGCGTGTCTTCCAACCATATTATAAACATAGATATAGTGGCTCGCTGTGTTTAATAACTTCAGCTGATAAACAATACTTCCATTCATGGTCAGCCTAAGGACTTGAGGGACAATTTGGGATCATTGGAATGAGCCTTAACCTTAGCGCATCTCGACAGTATTCAAACAGTGCCGCGGACGAATGTACATGGCAATCACAAACACATCATGTTTAATATACTTCTGTTTTAATTCTGACATATATGTGTCGAATTCCTACACAATACAATACGGGAACAATGGAAAAGAAATATTTTACTGATAAATATAATTGGAATAGACCAGAAAGTTATATCACATAAGAAATAACTTGTCATCATTGTTTAAAACATAGATTTATGATTATATGCATACGAACGCATCTTTTGGTATACTTTTTTTTATGAACACCACTCTTAAATTAAAATTCCCCAAGTGAATTTGACATTATTTGAAATATTATATTTGAGAATTGAGAATTTAGCTATTGCTATACATTTATTTATTAACTGATACGATATGAAAATGTTTAAATATTAAATATAGAAGCAACACCTGTCAAGGGTATACATGCACGAATGAACAAAGGTATTATGTAGCAGACCCCAAACACGCAGAATTCTCCATTCAGTGTCATACGAAATTTATTTGTCAACATTTCCATGCCCTTGATTTAAGATTATAAATTTAAAATTACTTATGCATATTTACAGAAATCTTACCTGCTTTTAACTTATAGCCAACTCTGCTTGTATAATGTAACTCTGTTAGTATCCGATGTGAAATAAAGTACGTATCTAACACAAAGGTTGTATGTAAAGCTATATGGCATGTGCATACAGTGATACGGAGAGATAAAACAGCAAGGTTATATATCTGCCAGGGGTCTGATTGTTGTCATAATTTCTTAACCTTCGTATGCTTTACAGGTTAGACAGGCATATCAATATTGTATACATACATGGTAGCTCAACTGGAAATTTGTTTGTTCTACTTTCCTCCCAGTTGTATAAAAGTTTCACCGCGGGGGAGGGGTGGTGAGGGTTGGGGGTATGCCAAGCGATAGAAAAGGAGGCGTATACACAGGTGTAGTCCGGTAACGCATACTCTCCAACAAAATTTAGTCCGGTGACGTATACTCAGGTGGATTAGAGTAACATCGCTGGGTGCCGTTAATCCTCCCCATGG
>JAQQZZ010016727.1:0-11326 GCA_030265115.1 Mopalia vespertina | reverse complement strand
GTATTGTGCCTGGTAATGGAGTTTATACCTTGTATTGTACATTTGTACCTGGTAATGGAGTTTATAACTTGTATTGTGCCTGGTAATGGAGTTTATAACTTGTATTGTGCCTGGTAATGGAGTTTATACCCTGTATTGTGCCTGGTAATGGAGTTTATAACTTGTATTGTGCCTGGTAATGGAGTTTATACCTTGTATTGTGCCTGGTAATGGAGTTTATACCTTGTATTGTACATTTGTACCTGGTAATGGAGTTTATAACTTGTATTGTACCTGGTAATGGAGTTTATACCTTGTATTATACCTGGTAATGGAGTTTATACCTTGTATTATACCTGGTAATGGAGTTTATAACTTGTATTGTACCTGGTAATGGAGTTTATACCTTGTATTGTGCCTGGTAATGGAGTTTATACCTTGTATTGTGCCTGGTAATGGAGTTTATACCTTGTATTGTACCTGGTAATGGAGTTTATAACTTGTATTGTACCTGGTAATGAAGTTTATACCTTGTATTGTGCCTGGTAATGGAGTTTATAACTTGTATTGTGCCTGGTAATGGAGTTTATAACTTGTATTGTACATTTGTACCTGGTAATGGAGTTTATAACTTGTATTGTACCTTTGCACACGGTAATTGAGCTTATAGTTTGTAAACCTCACCTGGTGATGTCCTCGTGAAGCTGTGACGGGTCCGGTGGGTAAAATTTCACCTCAAAGTTAAACACCCAAGGGCCACCTGAAATAAATAAATATATATAATTAAGCAATTCTAAATTAGAGTACATCAAACAAACAAACAAAAAACAACAAAATAGAGTTATAACAACTGGGAGAGGAAATATTCACCAATATGACAGATAAAAGTCAACAATCTGACCCATGCCCATTAAATTGAATACAATGACTGGACTACAACATTATACAACTAAGGTGTGTGCTTCTGTGTAGGTATTGAAGTGTATGATACAGGGATATGTTCTCTTATATTCCCCTATGTAATACCGGACGTAATTTGGACCATAATAAACTATTGGTCGTAATGTTCTGAATGTTTGTAACAAATACACAACTTGACTTATTTTTACCTCATCTTTTAACAGTTTACAGTGTAATACAAATTTCAGTGTCACTTGTTTTTGTTTTCAAATTTTGCTCTTAAGTCTTCTTGTTCTAGATGTTTGAAAATATTGTATGAACTATATCAATATATGATGCTTGTTTCAAAATATATGATGCTTGTGTATATAATCCATACTATATATGCACTTAACTAATAAACAATGCTATTGATTTTATTCTGCAGTTAGAACACAGAAGTCTCAGAACTCGTTATCAGTGTTAGTTTTGTAGAAAACCAGGATGTGATGCAAACACAGCCAAAGGACAAGTCCATCAAGTTGATTAACTTCTATGTATATTATCATCAGTCAGTCTTTGTATTTATATTTTACACTCCACTAGAGAGTTAGAGATAACAGGTGTAATCATGCTATATAATCAGACAATATGTATCCAGAAATAATGTTTGATGAGGCTTTGTATTCACTGATCAATCATTTATAGAGTATCCCTAAATCTGAACATGCAATACCTGTTATATCACATATACACAGAGCCTGATCCTATATATACATGTATGTAGAGTGTGATATTATATCACTTATACACAGAGTCTGATCCTATATCCTGTATATATATGTAGAGTGTGATATTATATCACTTATACACAGAGCCTGATCCTATATCCTGTATATATATGTAGAGTGTGATATTATGTCACTTATACACAGTCTGATCCTATATCCTTTATATATTTTGAATACATGTAGAGTGTGATATTATATCACTTATACACAGAGAGTCTGATCTTATATCCTGCATATACATGTAAAGTGTGACATTATATCACATATATAGTCTGATATTATATTACATATACACAGAGTCTGGAGTGGTATTATATCACATATACACACTGAGTGATATTATATCCCATTTACACAGTGGGATATAATATCATGCAGACACACCGAGTGTGATATTATATCACATATACACAGTGTGATATTATATCACATATACACACTGAGTGTGATATTATATCACATATACACACTGAGTGTGATATTATATCCCATTTACACAGTGTGATATAATATCATGCAGACACACCGAGTGTGATATTATATCACATATACACACAGTGTGATATTATATCACATATACACACAGTGTGATATTATATCACATATACACAGTGTGATATTATATCCCATATACACACTGGCTCTGATATTATATCACATATACACACATGTTGTCCCTGTAGACTGATGGAAATACCACATGATAACAGTGATATATGTGGACAACTTAAACCCATCTGACATCATTATGTGACTTGTGATGATTATATTTAGGGACTGGGATGTAACTAATGGTAAATCACGTATGTGATAGCATGACACCATTATTGATAAAGGAAACCCCCAGTGAAATATAGAGTAAAAACTTCAAGACTGTAAACCCTGATGCCGGCTCATTTTCAACCTGTTTAAATGGGTTATGGCATTACCAATTTGGACATCCCAGATTTCCACAAAACCAAAGTACATTTAGCTGCAATTAACCCTGGCATATTTTTTGGCTTGGATAGTATAAAATGTTGTGTGCCAAAACTTTCGACTTGGATCAGGCCCAGACTTTTACCTATTTTCAAATACCTTGAATAGACCTGGATGTGTATACTGTAACACCTACCAGGCCTCTACAGGGACATAAATATCTGAACAGTTTTCTATCCTATCATCAATATAATAAAAGAGCCCAGTCAACTGACAAACTGAACAAAAAACGCCCTGCCTGAATATGGCAGGTATAATTAACCTGTCTTCTATCTAATAGTCAATATTTCTCATTACCCACTCTTTTAATGTTCACAAATGCCATCCAACCCTTATAAATGTTATTACTTTTCTAACAGCCGCCGCTGGCATACCAATATAATCAAATACAGGTAGATTGCATGTTTCTACTTTCTACGCCTCCCAGCTATACGCTAGCTTACTCAACACACAGCCATGGCGTGATCAATTTATGGAGTCAGCTCAGGTAATATAATAAGTACTGCTCACAATATATATATATATTGTTTCTTATTAAACGACACTGAATTTTATTATATGCAAGTAGATATATTTGTTTTATTTTTTTGAAGTACCATTCTTCCATCCTTAAGTCAAAATGTCATTGTGCCACTCCCCCATCATATACCAAGGGTCTGTTCGAGGCTTTCAGGTTTGTTAATGTGGGTTTTAAGTCTAGTGCTGAAACGAGTAGTGTTTTTTGTAATTGAGTACCGGACTGTGATATTCGCATACTATATTCAAGTACTCGTTATGTATCTATGCAGCTGCTGCTTGGTCAAACATAGTCAGTCTCTCTGACCGAAGCCTCATCCGCCCCATAGTTTTATTATAGCGCTACCTGCAGATAACCATTGTGTTTCACTAAGCTGACTGTGTGCGCATCAAGTATACGGTTCAGGAAAACATTTTTTTCTCCCAGATAATTGCTATTTGGTTGTGAATAATAATTCAGACAAATCTGCTATTAAAAAAAGCAGATAATATATTTAATAGAAAGATTTAGTACTGCTTAAGCTTTTTCTGAAATGGAGATAGGTGAGGCATGATAGCATGGCGCAAGACATAATACAGGACTTCATTTTTCACCAGAAGACTGGTGAAAGACAAAACACAGTTTACAACTTAAAAAGGGAACCCATCTAAAACTTAATTTACCAGTTGTTCTCAAAACTAGAAAAGAAGCAATCCTAGATTGGTTGAATTTATTTTTCATAATTTAGGTAAACATTTGAATAAATTTGTGGGAAAATTTTACGTTGCACATCTGCATATGGAGAAGAATGTTATGTGTATGTGTTAAAGTGGCATGCTACATAGTAACTGAGTTATGGTCCGGACAAGATATGTCGGACGCACGAACTGACTCACGCACGGACCACCAGACAGAAAAAACAATCTCTATATGGCCCACCTATATATATTTTGAATAGATATATATATATTGGGGGGCATTTTTCTCTCTTCATTTATTCAAAATATATAGGGGGGATTTCTCTGCAAGTAATTTACCCAGTGCTGTCCACATGAATAGCATAGTTACATGTAAGGTGTCTGTTACAAATGTGTAACCGTTCACAGGTACTTGATTGTTTCAGCACTATTTACGTCACACTTAAGGTTATCCCACTCATGATGGCATGTCAGCCAAATGGGTGGATAAAATCACCATCGACACCATTGGCCACAAACCGAGACAGGGAAATAAGAAGTAAACTCTTGGCTGTATCTATTCACATGCATGTTCTGAAGTGGTTCACACATATGGAACAACTTTAACAAATTAGAAAATTGAGAACTTTTTTATATAAATCAATTAACAATCCATACTATGTACATTTCATTTCACTTTAAAGACATTTATATTGTAAGTCACATGTTACAGGCTTATTTAACAGGAGACAGCCCACATGAATTCCTTTCCACTGAGTAGGTTTTTAAAACAATAAATCTGTGTAAATATTACCATGATAGGAACCATATGATCAGCTGATGAGATTAACATTCTTATATAAATCATATCTGCATAACTACCGCTTCCATTGTACTATAAATGTGTCTTTCAACGACATTAATTGAGAGTTTCAATTATCTGACATTGCAATGGTTTACGGTTGTTTTAAATATTAATATTTGAAATGGTTGATGGAAACCTCCCTCAACAAAACTGGCAATAAAACAATTTGTTTGTTCGGGGTTTAACATCATACTCAAGGGTATTTCATTTATATGACGATGGATTATCCACTTCACACTGCTCCTTGCCTTAGGAGGAAACCTTGTAAATAACTGTACTGGTCTTTATTGTGGAGTAAGTGAGCAGTAGTTACAGCTAGTTCGTCTCCCTTTGAAGTCTGTGACAATGGGTCTGAGTGAAGCAATTCCAATCAACTCACTGCCATATGGTGGAGAAAATACATGTACAGGTCATTATATTAATCATTATTCATGAGGCAGAGCTGCAATCAATCATAGCTGTCACTGATTGGTCAGTTCAGGTCAGATGACCATGCTATACAGTTTGTGTATTGCCCTGGGACATCTGCTAATATGTGACCATTGAATTTAATGTTAGTCAATCTTCCCTGGGGCAGGAGTTCACACATACTCCCCAATAGATTCTAGTTGTTGTTAAGAGCACACAGGTCTTATCAACAATATGGCACCAATGAGGCAGAAAATGTAAAGCCATTATAATTCCTTGGGGTCCTTTAAGATCACAGTGATGGTGACTCATAAACATTTTGGTAGCCAATAAGTTAAAAATATCATGTGGTGTAAGATACTTAACTTCCATTTGAACCCCAAATTTAGTTACAATATTTTAAATAACAGAAATGTTTGTTTGGATACTGTCCAATTTATAAGAAGACTGACAATAGTGGAATACATTTTCACATCTATACAACATTCAGTGGTATATTATCTATGCTACAGCATAAATGGTAATTATTAGCATAAAATATTTCAAGATTTTTGTCTTCACATTGGTCAAAAAAGAGCAGGCCTGTGCTGTTGGGGGGAACGGTCAGAATGGGGTTTCCCCATGGTTATGCAAACTTAATTTAAGAGGACCGATGACTAGAGGTAATAGTAAATCATTTCTTGTCGCCCCTTATATGTAACTCTGAAAGTTGGCTGATGTAATACACTGTGTGTATTGAATGAACCAAGCTTATACACACACAAGGATGTCATGATCATAAATAGAATGAGTATGGCTAAAACACAATGAATAGTATTCTAAAGGATTTACAGTTAGAGGTGGCACCCAGCTGATGGAGCTGTTAGAGGGAGCATCTGTTATCTCCTCTTTCTATAAGCTTATAGCTCTAGTTGTCTTAGAACATTGGACCTACATGTCTGTGGAACAATCAAAATTGTGCTAAAATGAAGCGCGCTAAAATGAAGCGCGCTAAAATGAAGCGCGCTAAAATGAAGCGCGCTAAAATGAAGCGCGCTAAAATACACCAAAATCACAGTGGAAGAAGCGGTGTCCAAATTAACTACATGTATGGACGAATTACATGCAGCCAAAAATCAAACAGAAAGCATGAGTGGTTGCTCACATTAAAGCTGCATTGTTTGATTGGGGTTTAACGTTGCACTCAAGGGTATTTCACTTATATGTGATGTGCCAGCCCAATGTGTGACGGAAATCACCCTGACACCACTGGCAACAACCTAAAACAAGACAGGACAAATACAGGATGCAATACAGGCACCACAAACAGATCGGCTTCCTGTTACCCTTTAGCTCTGAGAGCACCAGGGCAACATGAAGCTCCCTCCAGCCACCTGCCATTGAAGCTGCATATACCACAGGCTAAATATAACTGTATGCATACAGTAGTAAAGTGTGTAAAACCTAAATGCCATCTAAAAATAGAGGATATTAAAATAAATTGTTTTGTCAAGCTGTTACAGTATAGATTCACCACTACGCAAATGCAATCGAATTGATTTGCTGTCGGTATTGTACAAAACAAACTGTTACTCTCAGCATTTTCCACAGCACACTCACACATATGCAGACTTATTTTATATAGCCAATGCAAAGTACACTTTTAACCTTGGCAATATCTGTCAAATTTAAATGTTTAGAGAACAGTGAAAAGGGAATATTTCAAGCTGTTGGGAGAGGTGTTAGCATAACAAGGTTTTCTAACTCTCATACAATAGAAACAATAGTCACTCAGGTGTCTGCTATACTCAGTGCAGGTATACTCTTAGAGTTCAACAATCATATGCTTGGACACTTTGAATCTGAGAAAATGTAATATCTATAGTAAGGCTTATTACAGATACTATTCAGAGTTTATTTTTGCCAGTCAAGTATTAGAAATTGACCTTTCACAGAGCCATTTAATAAAACTTTGAAACTCAACAGATTTTCTAGATACAGTGTAAAGTGTCAAGTTACAAATCCTGTTCATGCCCAAGCTCTTTTAAGGGAAATAAAAGATTGTTTGTGAATTTGTCAGGGTGTGGTGATAGGGCGCTAGTCACTCAGTAGACCTATGTACTAGGTGTTTAACCTTGTCCTTCACAGTAGTTCAATGACAAGTTTACCTGTAAACAGGTAGTTAATGTCTAACTAGGATACCGGCTATTCAACTTTGTCTACTCATGTGTAACAGTGTATTCTTAACTTTGATATTATCAATGAACTTGAAAGGATTCAAGCTGTCATACAGCCGGACTGTTTATCCAGAATGGAGTACCCAGATACAGACAATAATAAGACACATCCTTCGTCTAACACCAAATATCTACAGCTATTTTATAATGTGGTAGAATAATTAATCATGTGTTAACTATAAATGGTGGACAGTTGCTGAAATGTTTCCCGCCAATAAAGTCTGACCTTAGTCTGTCAGTTACAGGATACAGATTCTACCTGATCTAAGCAAGAAGCAGATTCTGTCAAAGTGCCATGCCACCATACATTAAACTGTTACAACCTGGATAAACTCCTGTTGTGTATTGTTCTATTGATCAGTGCTATCTACATTTATTCATCAGTTTTCAATCATAAATGAATCCTTTAGGTAGGCCTGCCCAAATCTTATGCTAGGACAATTGTACCTGTATTTGGGGTGGTGAACAGTACAACAACAAATGCACACACAATACATGTAAGGTGGACAAAACCATAATGGACTCTTGTTTTAGTCCCAGATGTTTGAATTGAACTTTGGATTAAAATGCAATTTTTTCTCACTGATTTGAGCACAGCACTTAAGGGTAGAAAGCGGATGTTTTGTGTGTGTGTGTGTTATTTCCGGAATAACCTTAAAATCGGTCCTCTAAAATTTTGTGAGATAACCTAACATTTGCATTTCCCCTGGTTTGCTGATTTTTAAATACATAAATGTGCCTTTATGAAAAATAAAGCAAAATTGCTCTAAAATACAATTTTCATTGATTATCGGATGACAAAATTTGTCAAAATCAGTGGCAAAATGCAAATTTAGACGAAGACTGCAAACAATCTAGGAAACCTATAAATCAATCCTCCTAAATTAAGTTTGCATAATCATGGGGAAACCAGGATCTGTCTGTTCTCCCCAACAGCACAGGCCTGCTTATATAAGAAGATACTTCCCAGGTACATGTAGCACCTGTGAGCATGTTGTCATGATTTGAGCACTGGCCCATGCTTGACTTGTGCCGGGTAATTACCAGCTCTATGTAATAAACTGACGAATGACATGCTTGGTAGACTGTATCCAACAGAAAACAATGTTACCTTAGATCAAATACATTATCCCTGATGTAGGTATTCTGACCTGGGACAAAAAAATTAATTATATGTACAATTTTAATCAAGAATGGATGAACTTTTCATTATTTGTAAATGTATTAGAGTCATTATTTTAATTCCATCTTTTGTTTAAGAATAAGATCTCAAATTCTAAAAATTTCCCACATTCTTGGTTTGTTCATGCAGACTGTAATTTGACTTTCCTATTTTGTACCCAAATTTTAATTCGGCTCAAAATATTATGCAACAGACACAATGTAATTACCTTTCTTTTTAAGCCTAAGTAGTGTGTTCGTAATTAGGAGAGTGTACTTCCATTGCATGTCAGTGCTGAATGATATTATAATTAAGTGGTTGTTAACTCTATTAATGCAGCCATAATTGAGTGAATACACAGCTGCATAAAATGATTGGATAACTCAGGTGAGTTACCTGCAAAATGTAATTAACATGCCTCAAAACAAATCACCATTTTATTTAAATTAACATATTTGTCTTCTGCAAAAGTTAAACATGTTATTAATATATAATATTTACATTTGAAACATAAGCTTACTTGTCTAAAACAAAGAAGTTGCTTCTGTCTAAGAATTTTTTTTTTTAAGTGAGAGAGAGACCGAGTATGTGTGAGTGAGGGAGGGGTTTAATTTGTACATGTTATCTTTAGTGTTTGTATCATGTTGAAAAGTTTCTAATTCTACACAGGCATGTGTTTCTAGTCAATTAGTAATTACATCATATAATGAAGATGTCTTGTCAGCTTGAAGAGTGAAGACAACATGGCTTTATAATGTATGGGACAGGTCATTTAACATTTCTTTAGAACACATTAACATGTGAAGGATCTTAATTTAAACTTCAATGTGTGTTAAGCTGGCAGTGAAATGAGATGTATTAACAATCGTAAATTATTGTAGATTTTAGATTGCTTTTCTATTTTTATTTGATTTGATAAAAAGTGGTTGAACAGGACTGCCTAGAGTGCATTTTAAATAAAGCACCTTGACCTATGCTATGTGACTAACTCTGGGACAGGCTTAATACTTGTATACACCCCACAGAACCTTAGATAGACCTACATAGTGTCAGTGGTCTACAATGTGGGAGAGATTATTATCAATGCACAGGTTTTACGCCATAGTTAAGGTTATTTCACTCACATGACAATGCACCACCCTTCACACCACTGACAAAAGACAGGACAATCATAGGACCACAAACTTTGACAACACCAGGACCCCTTAATCTCTCACCAGTTAATCTCTCACCAGTTAATCTCTCACCAGTTAATCTCACGACTGCCTGTAATATGTATATATTTAATGCTCTGCCAAATGTTGACCCCAGAAACATTTGACATTTTTTCTTGAAAATGTGTATGGCTGTGAGGCAGCACTAAAAAGCGTCAAGTAAATTTAACACAAATTGAAATTTACCCACCAGTTCACAGATGTTGAATCTATTCTGATCAACTTCATACAAGCATATATCTTAAAACAGATGCCTGAACTATTTCACATAAAAAAATGCAAAAAAAAAACAACAACCTCAAATTGCCTTTCATCACATATGGATGATTACTGCCAAAAAGTACATGTTTCATATATCATTTGTGGGCAGTCAAATATGTCACTATTGCTCGATTCAATGTTGATATGTTCACCTGGTCATGAGATGATATTAGCTAGAGTAGTCCCAAAGAATAGAAAATAATATCCTACATGACAACAGGCCTTTCAAACTCAATGACAAATAAAATCTCAGAGCTTAAACCAGAAAATGATGTTGAGGGGACAGGGAACTAACGCTCCTAATTGAAACCTTCCCACAACAACTGACAACATAGTTTATCACACTTTACTATTAGAGAAACTGGGGGTGGTGTATGTAGTATGGATCCTGTCCATGTACAAATCTCTTCAGGGAATCAACATGACCATAAGTGCTGTTCTTGAACTCATATTAGAGGCATTTTAAAATCAGCCAGGCCACACTGATCAGAAGGTTACCCTTTTGGAAATTGGACAATTACCTACAGTGTACAGGAAAAATAGTGTTCAAAGCTTGAACAATTGATGTAATGACTAATACAGGGTATTTATGTTCATTTTGACAACAGTGCACAGCCCATGTTTTATGAGGCTGTTGCAGTCACCAGAGCATAGAGGAGTGAGGTACATATGTTACCCAGGTAAGACTTCACAAGAGGCAGTCACTGGTAGCAGGGGACATAATACAGCCTGATCAGTGAAGTGCCAATATGGTGAGTCAGTTGACCTCTAGATCCCACTCAGGTGAGAGTTCAGGGGTTAAAAGTCACCCAGGCACTTCTCTTGTTGACTGACAAACATTATACATGTAACAGCATTGTACATAGACAGGATTACTGTGTAAATTTTACATGGATATTTGGACCCTGAATACAGGACACTCTTACACAGACAAACCGGTGCATGGTGTCGGGAGATGTTTTTAATGGTGATTAAACGAAATGCCATATAGCATTATTCCCACTGATGAGTTTCACAAAATAGAGTAAACGAAAGACTCCAATAATAGATACACATGGAGACAAGGTGATTCAATAAAATGTCTCTTATTTTTTATCAAGATTTGGCAAAAATGTTTCCAAAGGGAAAATAAACATGTACATGTCCAGCCAAATATTCAGGTTTCTGAAGAATACCCAAAATCAAACACAATTAAAGCTGCTGTTTTTTTAAAAAAATCTAAAAATCACAATGGTATTTACTTTTTGATCAAAGTCCTTCTGACAGTATAATTAACAAATATTACCCGCTCCCCCCCCCCCCCCCCCCCCCCTTAATCATTACCAGTGGTTCATAGACGTCCAGTTTAACTACCCTAAATGGTAGTTAAGCTGGAGAATAAACTCAATTTGAGACATCAT
>JAQQZZ010016716.1:0-11326 GCA_030265115.1 Mopalia vespertina | reverse complement strand
TAAATACACCAATAGGCCATCAAAATACACACAGAAATTAATATTCTGTGCTATGCTGTAACACAAAAATACACACAATGGTAAGAAAATACTCTTGAATTTTTTTTTACATGTAAAATAGGCATGCGGATCTGGTAAAGACGCCTGGGGATCTGCATAACGAGCGCTTACAATCAATATTATTTTACGTAATGGCCTTCGGTGATTGGTTAAAGTCAATATTATTTTACGTAATGGCCCTCGGTGATTGGTTAAAGTCAATATTATTTTACGTAATGGCCTTCGGTGATTGGTTAAAGTCAATATTATTTTACGTAATGGCCTTCGGTGATTGGTAAAAGTCAATATTATTTTACGTAATGGCCTTCGGTGATTGGTTAAAGTCAATATTATTTTACGCAATGGCCTTCGGTGATTGGTTACAATCAATATTATTTTACGTAATGGCCTTCGGTGATTGGTTAAAGTCAATATTATTTTACGGAATAGCCTTTGGTGATTGGTAAGGGTCACTATATATCGAATCTCGTCAGTCGAGACCAATTTAACAGATTTCCTTATGACCACGTGATGAATAAACGATAATGAATGATCAGAATATATGATATACTCATCAAGTCATATAATAATACATGCTGTTGTGTAACAGTATTGCATCCTTTTACCTCCGAGGCATCAATTATGGATACGGAGAGAGCCGAGTGACTTCTGCGTCTAATGTATATTTCTAAAAGCAGGAAGGAACCGCTCTGTAACCACTGGGTTCATTTCTCGACCACTGGTCCTGCTATTACAAGTAGGCATATAAATTAGAGTTATTGACCTCGGTCCAGATGCAACTTTTCCCACGCAATACTATACAGTTGACCGGTATAGTTTGTTTCAAATGGCGAAAGAAATCCCATAAACCAATAAAATGGGCACGATTCTGGTTGGACAAGCTTTGTACAGTTTGTGGTGTTTCAAATTGTATGTGTAAATCAGTGTCACAATGTGGGGTTATTTATTTACATATAATAACATAACATGAATATATAATATAACCAAAGCTATACTTTTCTGATGTAGATATAGACATCATATCATATCATAAAATTGTTGTGGTTTTTTTTTTTTAAATTTATTAAATTTAATAATTGTAATATTTGGCATACAAAGCCAACTTTCACATAGTCTACATGGAGTTTTTATTAATACGTTTATATGTGTTTTAAGTGTTTATAGTGCTTTTCTATAGCGGAGAGCAGTGCACTGCACCCCCCTCCCCCACAACATCCCCACCCGTAGCTAGAGGACCGAATGTGGCAAAAAGTTGCAACCAGTCGCCATGTAATATAAAAAAAATGTCTTCTATACAGAGGCATGGCCTATATTCTTGTGAGGGAGCTCCCTGTTGTCCTGCTGCTCTCAAAGCCGAAAGGCAACATTGGGCCGACGTTTTTGTGAGCTCTCCTTGCGTCCTCTTGTACATGATTAACCGGTCCGGTCATTATTTGTTGCCAGTGATGTCAACTCGTTTGAGCCGCACCTATTGACAGTGGGCTGGCATGCCGTCATATGAGTTAAATAACCTTTAGTAAATGTGGTGTAAAATCACAATCAAACAAACAAATCCATATGGATGATCACATCGTCAACACCATTAATGGTTCCATTAAGGATTTGGAGAGCGTTCATAAAGCTATGATTAGTATATAGCCTAAAGGTCATTGCATGCTCTATAGGGTCAGAAGTGTAATCGATCATGGTTTACAGGATGGTCGAGTAGATCCAGTGTCAATAACTCAATATACACTGATTGGATAGGACCGTGTCTCGTGTATGGTGTACCGCTCATGATGCTTGCTTCATCGTAACGTCTGTGTTGGGTTTGAAGCTCAAGAGTAAAAACACCAATGTTATGCAAATGACCGTATTTGGCGTACGGCGTAAAACGCAAAATTGCCCAATTAAACATGGGGTGACGATTTGAGGTAGTTAAGGCCGTCTTGCAACATATGACGCAATTTTAGTGTCCCGTTTAGGGTTTTGGCAAGGGTTATGTTTTGGTTTAGTTTAGGACAAGGTTTACTGTTATGTTAAGTGTTATGTTTAGTATTAGTTTTAGAGTTAGTTTTAACCCTTACTCAGAACAAATAATTCACGTTTTGTCTGATACGACGGACATGCCCAATCGGACTAAATGACACGACACAAATGGTCGGACTCATGCCTCCTTACACTCCGAGTGTCAGTATTTTAACAGCGAACTGAGAGCGAAGAGAATGATCTCAGAATTACATCTGCTAGTACATGTGATAAGGGACACGGGTCTTAATTGTCTACACACCTGGTTAGGGAGAGAGAGAACTCAATATGCACAGGTAGATTGATCAATATCCGCTAGTCTGTTATCAACGGCCAAGGCAGTGAGCATTCCTATGCGGACACCATCAGCGAATGGCTTTGAAACAAGACCGCGTAAATCCGCGACAACTGGATCTATATCGACCCTTTGGCTGCGAAATTGGTGTTAATTCCAACCACAGTTTCATCCGTGATCTGGGAGTGTGTGGTTGATGTGAGCATAACATGTTACCTGTGCTGAGACGCACTAAAATCCAGCAAAGCAATCAACCATTTTTACAAACTCTTGTGCTTTTAACGATCTAACCGTGGGCTATACATCATACAAGAACTATTCGAGTTTCACCTGAGAAGGACCGTATACCGGTACGTGTTAGAATTCTTGTACATGTGACAGCATGGTAGTTTGAACATGTGGCATGAAAATGAAATGTCATATCCATGTTTTACCTAGTGTCTGTACGCTTACCGATACCACGTTGGTCTTCTGATACTGAACAACATATTCTTGTGAGGAAATGTTCAATTAAGCTTTCATTAGGATATGCTACTCGCTACTGCTTTGGCTTCAAAGCGACGATATTAACTTAGAAAAAGTTTTCATTGTCCAGGACCGGATCAATATTGACAATGTTGTGATTCTTGTGACAACAAATGACTAAAGAAGAGTTTCACCATTTTGATTTCTGTTTATAGATGTGTCGTGCTTATCTAATTCATAGGTATTAAGTCCCGATCGAGGCTTCAGCAATTTGTTACCTTTGAACTATGGCTATAAATTAAATTGTGTGCGACATGAAACATTAACACAGCAATAAATCGTGTGCATTTTCAAGAAATTTCAGCCAAATTCACGGCTGGATAGCCAGCGTTAAATTAAAAAAAATATCTTGTTTGTTTGCTTCCGAGTCTCCGTGTGTGTAAAACAAGGACAAACCACAGATGAATCGTTTGCCGCCTATTAGTAGAGACAGTTCGCCAGTGACGGCGAAGATTCGACGGAGTTCTAGTCCAGCCTCTTCGTCTGGACTTAGACAAGCAAATACCTGGGTCCCCTCTCCGGAATATCAAAGGAAACAATCCAATCCGATTTTCGGCAATTTTCCACCAACAGAAATCCGTGTCACTGACGAAGGCGACTCAGATGATTCGGCCGACAATGGACAAAGTGTTCGTGGAGCGATGGGCTCGCCAGTTCCAAGATCCCTAACTGAAGATGTGCTCGGGATGGAGAAAAGCGTCTGGGTGTCTCGTCATAGCTCTCATCCAAAAATTACAATCGACATGTGTTATGATCTTCAAAAAGGGCAGCAGAAATCTGTCAACCGAGGTCCAAATGTTGGATCCCCAATAATTAGATCTGTGAGTGAGAATACACTTCTAGCTGCCCCTAAGATTAAAAGACACACAAAGCTGTATGCTGCCAAGTCATGTAATGAACTGAACACAGACTTTGGGCGAAAGCTCTCAATCAGCAGCAGTCGATCCGAAGGAAATATTACTTTATCGCTGAATGAACAGAAATGCTTATCGAGCAGATTCCCATATGATGGCCTCAATATAGAATCCGCACATAGTCCACGCCGAAGGCCGGGGGCCCGGATGGAACGTGGCTTACCATTAACGCGAACGCACAAAAGCCGCAGTGTTTCAACGGACAGAAGTGCTTTTGACAGACAAAGTTTTTGTGGCAGCTCAACGGATTCTGGATCTAGACCATCCAGCCCTCTGCCCGACGGTGGCCTCGGTTCCCCACACTGGTCCACAGTTGGTAGTCCTCCAACTTCCCCCAGGCTTTCCCCATGTAGTTCCCCGGTTTCCCCTTCGCTGCTTTCTGCACATGTCCTGGACGAACATTTTCAAATGCCTGGAAACTCTTCAACAAGTTCAATACGAGGTTCAAGAAGCGTTCCATCCTCACCAAATCGCACCATCGTCAATTCAGGATCATCAGTTGGCAAGACCGGAAGTTCACCAAGAGCTTCCATTCGGTTACTACCGCTCCGTGGTGACAGACAGGAAGTGTGATGTAATACACTTAACTTGAGATGCAACATACAAGTGTATAATTATGTTGATAGACAGGAAGTGTGAAGTAAATGCAATATTGTTTGAGAGAAATCTCCAACATTTCAGAGCTGGAATTGGGATAAATTTTTAGATAAATTAAGACATGTACAACTAGAATGCTTTAGACGGCGTATAATTTTTTATATAGATTAATTATTATTTGAAATGCAAAGGAGAAGAAACAGATGTTATATATATCACATATTTCTATACGATGTATACATGGTCACAACCTTCTCTCGAAGTGCCTGAAAGCTACGCATAACAACTCGAGATAAACATCTTTTTTTAAATTTGTCTCTAGGAGTTTACCTTGTACATGAGATAATTAATCGGTTTTAATTACTTGACTTCCCTGTGCCAGTGTGATAATTTTTTTTAGCAATATATATATATATATATATTTATTTATTCCTCAGAGATGTTGGTACTTTCATTTGAAAGACAAAACTGTGTATTAGTTCTCGCAAGAACAAACTTTTACAATTAATTCAAAGTGCTCATTTCCCTTATTTCGAATGTTTTTTTCGAAACGACTGCTTGTACAAAATGTCTCTTCTACTGGTGTAGTCAATCGGTGCACTGGTTCACAAATACGAAAAACTTACGGACTGGCAACACGGTTTAAAATAATTATATAGACATGACACCATATACTAGTATTGCAATTCTTTAGTGCTGAGAGGTAGAAAAGGCCAGGTCAATGACGACAACGTGAAAGTTTTAAAACACAGCAAACAATATGTGCCCTTGGGCTTTCATTTTTGCGGAAATTGTTATAATTTATCCGGTTTTAAGTTTATCGAATAAATGTCATTGCATGTGTAACAGTAGCAGCAAAATTACGCCATGAATCGCAGTGTTACGCGATGACAGTTTCGGCCAAGCTTAGCATAAAAAAACTGTACTTGATTAATTGTGTCTCGTAACTATAAAATGGCTACATTACTACCTAACGAGAAGTCAGAAATATTCTCTCTTTTGACGAACCTTTGTGCCTTCAATAGTTTGCTCACGTATATATAAAGATATTCAGTTACTGTGAACTGCTAAAAATAAAATTCTATTGTCTTTATTTTAACCTTGTTTTAATTAATACAAATTTGCAGAAAACGTTTTGCGTGAAATTAAATGTTCATCAAAATGTATGTAACGTGACTTAATGTTGAAGAAATCTAACAAGAAAATCTTGGAATGTCCGTCATGTAAGACGACCTGAAATTTTAGTTCGGGGTCAGGGTTATTACTAGAGCTAAACCTAATCCTTACACAAACCCTGAACATAAAACTGAAAGATGGCCTATTCTTAACCACTACCCTTAACCATTCTAAAATATAATCAATTCTACTTCCTACGTCGAGACATTGACTTAAAGTTGTCTTAGTTTCGTCCACTATAGAAATTCTCGCGAGAATACGATTGTACCCTTAACCTGACACGAATAATGACGCCCTATCTCACTCGACTATCTTTATACCCGAGTTTTGCACGGACATTTTGTTTGATGTTTACCGTCAGACTCACTTTTTGGGGGAAGAAAACTCCCAAGCAAAGCCATAATCAAATTATACACCCTATCAGGTGGCTAATAGTTAAAAAATCTTAATGTTTTGTAAGATTCCTCGTTTTTCCACAAAAAAACAACTTTAATGCTGGTGTTTCATAAAAAATCTATGGTGGACCCTTTATACCTTAGGCATAATGTTGTGATGTCACAGAAGTAAATCTAAAATGTTGGATACAACTTAATTATATTGAGCGGTTTCAGTTTTGCACTGTTCAGCTTTTATTACTTGGAGTAATTTTTATCTTCTAGAAATATATGAATAATATGTGACACCAAGTCCACCATGTATTTTACTTGCAGCACCAGCATTTTAGTGACTTCCAATGAAAAACGAGGACTCCTACAAAAATATAATAGCAGTTATGCGGAAAATTAAGTGGGTCGTATAATCTCACTTTGCTCAATGGTATTTCACTTATATGAAGGCCAATTCCAAGAATTAAACTAGGAGTCCTCGGTCAATAACCAGTGAACCAATCCAGTAAAGGCTGTGGATTCCGTGAGCCAAACTCATACAACCATGAAACGTGGGTGTTTAAGCTCAGTTGGTAAGCAAGTGTTCCTCCAGTGCTAAGAGAAGACAGGCACATACCACCCCTAGCCAGAGTATAAAAATCACATAAAATACAATAAATTAAAATCTATGATTGTCCAGGTAAGATAATAGAAACGTTATTATCCCTTACCCAATACATGTTAACCTGCGATGACGAACTCCACACAGTGCTAATATTTTGGGTAAACTTTGCATGATGGACTCTGCATTACCTTGTAGCCAAAAACCCCGACTTAACTCAGAATGTTTTGATTCAATATGATAAAAATGGATTAAAACGTTGACTATTTGTAAATAATAAATTGTAAGAAAAAATGCTCGAGGGTCTGAAATTTTTTTGACAGGATTTTGTATGGAACTTTGATCAACTTTACTGCAGAGTTGTTCGATTTTTTTTTCAATCAAAATCTGGCTGGATGTATTGTACCAATAAATGGTCAAACATATATATAACCGTTTATGATGACAAATAACTATATTTAGCATTCTCAATAAACGCCTTCTCTTATTGCAGGACTCCACCACGTCAGAGTCAATTAACACGCCCCTTTGTTACTTAACGGTGGTTCGCGTTTCCAGCATCACATCAGATGTGGTAATTGTATGCCAGGGTGTGAAACTCCGTTAACACTTTTTGAATTTGTCTGCTAAGATTATTTAAAAAAACAAAAAAGCTAAGTCTACTCCCGCGGTTTGTAACTGTGGCAGTTTATGTCAGAATTCCTGACACATATAGATTCCTTTTTTGATGTTTAGCGCCCTGCTCAATTCGGTAGTACCTGATTTTCTTAGGATGGAATGGGGTGGGCCTTGTAAATGACCCGTTTGTATCATGGGGACATGTTGTTGTTGTTATACTGTTTCCCCGAAAAAGTGTTCTGGGAAGAGAATCGTTACAAATTTGACATCAAATCATTTCAAGTTAACGAAGACAAAACAATGAATTAGCAGAGATTCAACCCTAAGGTTTTTTTGTGGGTGATAAACAACAAACAGAAGATGCAACATCCATAAACATGTGGGAGTGCTGAACGATATTTCATAGGCACTAATGATTTGGACGGGAGCTCCCTGTTGCCCTGGTCCTAAGATCTATGGGCAACAATAAGCCGATCTGTTTTGTGGTATCTTTGTATTGATTTCATTTGTTGCAAGTGACGTCCTAGGGCCGGGCCGGATTTCAGGAAGCAAATTCTGACTTAAGTGAATAATTAAAATATTGTCACGAATTCAAGATTTTAATGAGCCTATATTTCCTATTGGCTATTTACTCAGTGTTATAACGAAAATAATCCTAAAATATCCACTGTCTGAATTCAAAAGTGAGGTATTAATTTCTATTTTCAGATTTTCACTCGAGTCAAAAACTGCTTTGTGAAATCGGCCCGGTTGCTATAAGCGCTATTAAATTTAATACGCTATAAGATGACGTCACGCGATGTTGAAAATCTATCTTAAATCCGCTATTATATAGTGATTTAATCTGGTGTTTCGAGCAACTGGCCCCTAGGTGGTTTCTCCCAATTGGGCCAGGACGCCGTCATATGAGTGCAATAACATAAAATACGGCATTAAACCCCAATCAAACAAACTAAACGTTGGAACATTTCAGGTAAGAAGGGGGGGGGGGGGGTGGAGTGGTTGTGGAGGGGGCGGGGTGTTCATAATCGAAATAGGTCGAGAATTCGCCAGGGGCCGGTTACTCGAAGCGCTATTAAATTCAATCCGCTATAATATGACGTCACGCTCCACGTTGAAGGTCTATCTCTAACCCGGTATTAGCGATTTAAGCTGGTGTTAGCGTCTAGTCGTCTTTCGGTCAACTGGCCCCAGGTTAGTAACATGTGTTTAACTATGTCATAATGTAATTATAGACGGCAAATCTATAGGCCTACACTTATTTTCAGTACCGTTTTCGCTTTACTCACAATTAAAACTGATTTACATTTTAAACGAACCAGTGTATACGGGTCAGTCTGTTTTAATCAACTTCGTATTTACTCGGGAACAATGTTTAAGTAAGATATTATCTCGACAACAGCACGTTCCGTATACAGGCTGTATACCAGTTGTGGTATACAGTAACGATTTGTTTTTTTCACTTTCAAGATATAGTGAGAAAGTTGTAAGCAAACTTATCATAACACATATATGAAAGAACAATTTTTTGTGTTGTTTATTTGCTGGATTCGAAGGCGCTAACTAGCTTCAGGGTGCACCATAAATTATACAGCGAGTCTCTAAGTTTCGTCCAACGACCCTTTGTCACCCGCTACCCCACCTTATCCCAGCTTCACACACAATCATATACTGTACCAGAAACTTCCTTTTGTTGACGACTATACCAGAGATACCTATATGTACACACTGTGAAGCTGATCAATATACCAGTTACATAATATTGTCAACAACCTCAGAGTGCAGCCTCTTTGTATTTATGAAAAATAGCTTGTCAAGAGCCGTCCTCTCGCTTTCAAAACTCCGGATCAATACCATATATAGCACTACGGGCCCCGGAAACTAGAGTCCCATAAGTTATATATTTCCAAAAATCGTCAACATTGGTAAGCAGCCGATGACAATCCGTCAATACGAAAGGCTTCTTTGTATATTTTGTCTGAAGTGTGTATGTAGGGTACGAAATAAAAAAAAGTCTTAGCTGCTGTTGATTAATTGATTGATTGATTGACTGATTGGTGTTTTACGTCGTGCTTAAGGATATTTCACTTATATGACACTAGCACAACCAAGCATCCTCCAGTGCTAAGTAAAGACAGCATTGCTCCTCTTCAAACAAACTGCCCTTAACATAACACAACACAATTCTATGGATTTCAACTTCTATATTTATTATCGGGCAACGTTTCAGTGCCCTTAGCCAGCTGCTGTTGGAACAGTGTCAGCCGGAAAGGATTGTTTGAAGCGATTTTGTAATTCAGATTTTGAACCCCATTGTACCAGACGACATGAAAGGAATTTTTTGGGTACCCTTCCCTAGAACATTTTGTCAATCCCCCTGCCCATGTTTTGGGCCCCAAGCCTAGAAGGACGTAAGCCCTGCATCCATCCCTCATTGTTCACCTATATGCAATAGTTTTAGTGCTTTGATGCCAGTACGCTTACGTACCTTAGTAGTTATATATGTATAGGATTCCCTGCTTCAGCAAAACACGATAGAATAAGTGCTAATAGTACTGATATTGATTAAGTGGATGTTTTACCAGAGTAGTTAATGGGAACACTGGATTCACCATTTGACCTGGCCGTGTTTGTCAGTATCCGCTTCCGAAAAACCAAATGTCGATTTCAAAGGGATCGATTTCAATATGGAAATGACATCAGTGCAAGCTTGTGCTTTGCGGCTTTATTTTTCCTGTCACGATATTATGTGAAATTGAGAGTATAGGAATAAAAATAATGCTTGTACGTTGGTATATGTGATGTACGCTCGAGGATATATAGGCCAATTTAACATCATAACTGACTGACATGTAGACTTAATGTGTGGAATTTAGTGATTCGTCAGTGTCCTAAATCAGTGTGCACAGGTACTATGGCAGAGCTGTTTAATAAAAAATAGTTTAATTTTCATATTGATTTTAAAATGAAATCCGTATGAGTTTGTTTGTTTTGGGGTTTAACGTCGTACACAAGGGTATTTCACTTATATGACGACGGATTGTCCACTTCACACTGTTCCGTGCCTCATAACGGTGCAAAACCGGGAGGAAACCTCGTAAAAACCACCCCTGCGATTGCCAGAGCCCCATCGTGTGATACTCATATACCCGATGGTCGACAGACGGGCTCGATCACGTGAACGGTAAATTGGAGTAGGACTAGTAAGCGCACACGCTACCACTAAGCCACGGCCAAATCCGTCTAAGAATTAGTATTATTTTCTTGTGTACCTACACTCTTTGAAAAATATGGCTCCAATGGAACTAATTTTCAACACCTTGTCAATGACTTGAATTAATATGCTCAAGGTAAAACTAAGTTATAGGCTCAAATTTAACTGTTTGTAATTAGAATTTTCTATTATTTTTGTCACCAACATATAATTTGAATACATAACTTTTTATCCAAGCGATCAAAACAAATTTTGGTTCAATTTGAGCCCAACGGGTCCAGCAAGACCTTACGGTTCTTCAGTTATAGCTCTGGTGGAACCTTTTCTGGTTCTGTATGGAACCCTCACAACAACTATGCAATGTATTTCTCCCAATCTTATTATATCAAAAACAACCATTTTTTTATCCGTATGGTTCCGTTAAGAACCATCCTGGTTCCATTTAGAATCATTCTCTTTTTCAAAGAACCCTCAAAGAACTATTGTTTTCTAAGAGTGTATAATCAGGTAAGTTTGAATCTTGAATTCACGTTATAGCCTCGATCCCATACATATTTTCTCCGGGTAAGAATCGAGACAGCAAAAGCTCACCCCGACAGGTTATCTATAAAGCATATATTTTATTTCGGCGGGAGTATGGGAGATTGCTTCTTGTTGCCCTGGTGTTCTCAGAGCAAAGGGGGCAATATAGCTGATCTGTTTGTGGTGTCTTTGTATTGCGTTATGTGATTGCCCTTTCTTGTTTTTCTTTGTTTTCAGGGCGGGTGGTTGGAGGGAGCTTCACGTTGCCCTAGTGCTCTCAGAGCTCAAGGGGAACAGGAAGCCGATCCGTTTGTGGTGTCTGTATTGCGTCCTATTATTGTCCTGTATTTGTCCCGTCATGTCTTTGTTTGTTGCCAGTGGTGTCGAGGGTGGTTTCCTTCACCCATTGGG